>JABUQX010040963.1:7500-16233 GCA_015478945.1 Trachelipus rathkii | reverse complement strand
GCTGGGCCTGTCCTACCCTAGCCAGAGCTCCGTTAGTCGAGTCCAGGGTACACGACGAGGACCTAGGATTCCAGGTTCCTCCAATATTACACTTTAACTACTATATATATATATATTATATATATATATATATATATTATATATATATATATTATATTATATATATATTATATATATATTATATATATATACTATATATATATATATATATAATATATTATATAAATATATATTATATATATATATATATATTAAGTGATGGACCGGATGTCAAAATTTGACTGTTTGCGGATGCGGATCTGTAAGATGAATGAGGAGCGACTGTGATCTTTAAAGTAGATGAGGTGCGGATTGGGGCGGATGTTTACTCTGAAGTTTGAATTAAAAATTATAGATATATATTTATATATATAATATAAATATATATATAATATATATATAATATATTATATATATATATGATATATTATATATATATAATCTGTACATCTCTCCCAGTCAGGCTTACAAGCCTGTCAGTGGGGCAAACCTCCGCTTCCATCTTGTTCTATCCATCACGATCCCATCCGCCATCGGCTCATTCATTGCAGGCATCTGGCGTTTCCTCAATGAATCCTCTACTGTGTCTCTCCACCTTTTCCGTGGTCTTCCCCTTGGTCTCACTCCCTCCCGTTTCCACCTCCACCTCCTGCTGACAACTCTCTCTTCCTGCATCCTCTCCAGGTGTCCCCACCATCTTAGTCTGGCTGCGTCCACCTTATTCATCATGGGTTTCACACCCACGCTCTCCCTCACTGTCTCGTTTCTCACTCTTTCTTCTCGTCTTTCCAATTACTGTCCTCAACACATTCATCTCCGCTGTCTGAATTTTACTCTCCTCTCTCCCTGTCATGCTCCATGTCTCTGCCCCATACAACAGTATCGGCGTCAACATTCCCTCATATATTTCTCTCTTCACCTCTTTTTTCATATATTTATCTTTCAAGATGGGTTATACTGCTCTTACAGTTCACTGCCATCACATGTCAATCCTACTTCAATACATTTCCTTTGACACAACCCTTCTCTTCCAGTGGCTTCCTAGATATTATTATACTATCACATTTTACTCTCTCTAGCGTCTACCTCCAATATCACTCCCTCCCTCCTCCTCCTCCCTGCTTTACTACCATCATTTCTGTTTTCTCCATTCATATTCAATCCTGTTTCTTTCAACTTATCTGCAAAAAACACAGCACCATTTGCTTAACCTCTCACAATCTCCACTCCAAACATGCCAAATCATCTGCCATATACCATGATGTCTCCGTCAATCTTCTAAACTCTCTTTTAAACCTCTTATGACTGTGTCAATACGCTATAAACGGTATAGGCGACAGCACACTACCCCTTGCCTTACTCTAGTTTTTACCTCAAGAACCATTACCTCGTTTTTATGCCCTGCTTCTTGACCTTTACTTATTGCTATTCACGTTATCGTACTTCTTTACTGCCTTTTATCCAGTTTCTGCTCCAACTTTCATAATTCCTCTTCCGGAACTCTCCCACAGCTTCTCTCTGGGTACAGAATCAAATGCTTTTTTCAAGTCTATGAAGGCGATATATATGCCTTCTTATTGTATACCCATTTCTTTTCCTGTATCATTCTTAATGCAACACATTAAATCTGTAGTACTTCTACCACCTCTGTACCCACACTGCTCTACTGCTCTTCAACCAATCTTGGCTCTATTTTTTATTTTTAATTTTCTTTCTAATATTCTTTCATATAAATTCGCCATGTATCCATTAGTAAGATTCCTCTATAATTTTACAATTTCCTGCGTCCCTTTTACCTTTATAAATGGAACTATTATTGACCTTCCCCAACATTCCGGCACTCTACTCTCCACCAACACCTGTTCAGAAATTTCAGCTTCAAGGCTTTCAGCCCCTCTCCCTCCCTCTCTTCAGCAACTCAAATATTTATCCCATCCTCACCAGGGTTTTTTCCGCTCTTCATTTTCCTTAACGCCTCCTTAAATTCCTCCTCCGTTATTACCTCCTTCTCTTCTCCCTCCACGTTTCTCTCCTCCTTCCTCTCTTCCCTTCTTCTTCCAACTTCACTTCCACATTCAACAACTTCATCAAAGTACTCTATCCACCTTTTCGTTTTTTTCCTCCGGGCTTACCAATGTTCTCCATTTTTGTCTTTGATATACGATTACTCTACTCTTCCCTCCTCTATACGTTCTTGCCAATCTAAAAATCTTCTTCTTGCTTTCCTTGATATCAATTCCATTTCGTTCCTTTGATAGCTTTCTAACCACCTCCTCCTTTGCCCTCCTCTTCACTCTCTCCACTTCATTTCTTGCTTCCACGTAACGGGCTCTAGATTTATATTATATATATATATATATATATATATATATTATATATATATATATATATATATATATATATATTATATATATATATATATATATTATAATATATAATATATATATATATATAATATTAAATATTTATATTTATATATATGTATAATATATTATATATCTATATATATATATATATATATATATATATATATATATTATATATATCTAAAATCACAATACAGTGGCAAGGCAAAGCACCGAACAAGACAGATGGTCCCTGTTCGGGCGCCACTTTTTATTTTCTGGTATTTATGTTGTGGAGACCAAGTGACGAGGGCATGAATAAGTACGGTCACTTGACCTCCAGATGAAAAAGTAATTAGTATTATCAAAATTAATAAAAATAATATAAAACTGTGAGAAAATTAAAAAGAAATTATGTGATATCTACCTGGAGGAGATATTGAAAAGAGCCATCAAGTTTTATTCTACTGGCAGGGTGCAGGAAAGAGGGACCACCGGTTTGTTCCAAATGCTGACTGGTTTGTGTCCAAATAGAGAATAGATCACTTATAATAATAGGTAGAAGGGGAGAATGAAAAAGAAGTAAAAGATAGATTTATTAATCCATATATACTATCAAAAGTAGTAGAGGTAATGTTAATACATTCACCAGTTATCCGGGAAACTAGGGGGATAGCCTTAAAAAAAATGGTTACGGGGTGGGAACCCACAACTGTAACTAAGTTGTTATAAACAATGGTCAGAAGAACTGACTTAATATTACTGATTCTGGGAAGTTATCCAGAATATTAATGGGTCTGGGAAGTTATCCAGACTTGATTAATGGGTCTGGGGAGTTATCCAGACTTAAGAGATTTTTAACTATGATGATTAATCTTGTGAGGTGAAGACTCAAGATAAGACTTAAGACAAGTCCAAAAATAAAGATGAATCTTTCGAGAGGTCTATAACGAAGACCCAATGATAAGATATCAGGCAAAACAATAATAGATCTGAAGAGGGTTTGGCCCAACATTAAGAGTCAAAACGAAACCCCAATAATAAGACTCAAAAATAAAGACTGTCTTGTGAAGATCAAGACAAAAAATAAGACCCTGTAAAAATGATTACAGGAATTAGTTTTTGAACATTAAAAGTTAAGATATTGAAATATGACTTATTACAATTTATGAAACAATTAATTAAAGTAAGTTATTTAAATAGATCTTACCCTAACGATAAGAACGTTGTCAATGAGGGGTCTTATTTAATGATGAGACGAGTCAAAGAATCCAGGGGATGACGAGTCTTGGGTAAGTACTGTAACAAAGGGGGGGAAGTGAGTACTTTCCTGTATTATATACTTAATAGATGTGACTTAGAAGTTCAAACATGATTTACATACCTGGGAGAATTGGATCTTAATGTGTAAGTGTTTCCTAACTTCGTAGGTACATTAGTGATTTGATGGAACAAAAATCATCAATACTTTGGTAAGTATGCCTTCATTAACTTTGGAACTTTGATAAGCTTTTATAGAACTACTTGTTGTCATTAAAGTTATAATTAAAATTATAAATTATGCAATCATGGGGATTACTACTGTAAGATAGAAAAACTGATTTAGTAACCATATAAAAACCAAGGGTAAATAATGAAAAAACAAAAAATAGTTTAAACATACAGTTTGAACCTTAATAAGTAGAGTACTCACTTATTCTAATATTAGAATAAGTTTTCCATCTTGAAACCACTTTGGAACTAACTTATACCACACATGTATGTGTGAATTTAACCTGGACTCCACAATTACCACTACACACTTCCCCACTAAGCCTAAAAACCCCACCTTACTTTCGAAGGCATAATAAATGACAGAGCATAGACTTAGTTTTCCGAGGGATAGTTAGAGGATGATTTGGTATATTGGGAGTCAGGTGCCTAAGTACGTTAAACACCTTTACCATCATTAGAATGAATATTAGTATGTAGGTTCTACTATTAGTAAGTTATACCTTACAAACCATACAAATTAATTGGAATAAGATAGGACAGGTACAGTAAGAACAGTAAGAATTAGAAAAGCAATGGACCTTCTTAGGAGAGGGGATGGGAAATGCAAAACAATAAATTAGTAATTTGGCATTGATACATATTATAATATTTTTCGTCGAAGATTATCAGTAAATAAGAATTTTATAATTAGAATATAAAATAACATTATCAATTTGTTATTACACTTAATATTAATTTATCATTAGATTTGGTTATAACCAAAATTATTTTTAATATTGCGATCCCCAAAATTTTGGGAAATTTTATTTTGCTTAAGAGCAATTAGATAATACAATTAATAGTACAAAACTGAAAAGTGTACCTTATATTATTTAGTACATTACCACCCGATGTCTTCGGTTGTTTTGAGAACTTCGGATGGAAAACGTCGGATGACTGCTGCATTGGTATCAGAGAAATCATCTGAAAATATGAAACTGACCTCCTCTACTCCCTTGCAACATCGTCAATGACAATGAGTCAAGGTTTGGAGGAAAATATATGTATGGCTATATACGTTGCAATATAATGCTTGAATAGACATACTATATATTTTACTCTGTATATATATATATACATACCGTAAAAAATCAGGTGAACCTAGGGCTAGGAATAGTTACCCATATGAGAGCATTAGAGCATTACCCTAGTATTTCAGGGGTTTAAATTTAATATAAAAAGAGTACAACGCAGTTTTCACGTTTTCAGGGTTCAGGGATTGATGGTTAAAGGAATTTTATGACCATGGTTGGTGTGAGGCTGATTTATATCTTTTACGATACACTCGAAATGGTTGCCGAGTCTTTTAATCAGTCTTCTCAATGTTAGATCGGGGAGTAAATGGTTATCTTTAAGGGCTGTCGCTCCCAATACTACTGGGGCTAACATCATTTCTCCTGGGATTATTATGAAATTGATAGGGTTAGTAGAATAATCACTATCAAAGAAGTGTAATGGAATATTGATGTATGAATCTACAGGAACAGTGTGTTCATGTGTTAAGCCACTGATGGCATTTATTCCAATGTCCTTAGAAGGTTTTATAAGGTGTTTCAGTTGTTGGGGAATGGCCTCATAGCTAATTAAGCTAATACTGGCTCCAGTGTCAACAATACATTGTTCAAAGTTAGAACTATTTGGTTCGAAAGCTACGGATATTTTTAACTGATTTGTGGTGAAACGTGTACAATTGACAGCTACAGTGCGTACATGACTGTGTAATTCTTTAGTAGATTCATGTAAAGTTACAGGAAGTGCTTTGTGTGATTCGGTGTTTCTGTAGTCAGAAATTAAGGAAGAAGACGTTTCTTTGGGTTGTGAATTGTAAGTAAATGATTCCATGTTCATAAATGGAAAACAGAATGAGAAATCTGTGTTTGGCTTTTCTTCCACAGGTGGATTACTTACAACTGGTGCATTTAACTTTGGTAAAGAAGGACTATATGGTTTTGGTAACCAAAGGTTAGATAAATTAGGATTAGGTGTACAAGAGTTAGGTAAATTAGTATTAGGTAAACAAGAGTCAGGTAAATTAGTAGTAGGTAAACCTTGGTTAGGTAAATTAGTGTTAGGTACACAAGGGTTAGGTACATTAGTATTAGGTAAATACTGTTTAGGCAAGTCGGACTTAGTATCCTGAGAGTGTGAATGACTAGGGGACAACGGACATTCGTTCCGTGGACGTGTACTTTGTTCCGTTTTGGGAAGAGATTTTCCGTAATATACATTCTTAGTAGTATGTTCAGTGGAAGTGGAAGAATTAGAAGTAGTGGAAAACTTAGAAGTATGAGTGTTCGGAGAGTCTGGCGGCGTTTGTTGAGATGGAGGGTGTTGAGGACACTTCATCCCCGGGTGAGGACCTCCGCAAAAGGGACAAACAGCCTTGCGAACTTTCTGTGGGAGAGATGTTGGAACAGATTTACGTGTTCTGCAGTCAGCTATAACGTGACCTTTCTTTTTGCAGTAACTACAAATCCAGATATTTGTAGCATTCACGCATCTGATGACCGATTTTATGGCAAAAATCACAGACAAGGGTCTTACGGTCAACAGAATCTAGGTTAGGTCTTTTAGAAGTAAAAGCTCGATTATTTTCATGTGGGGAATTTTTATGAGGAAGATCGCGAAAAGGGTGACGACCACCGCGATTGTTTAAAGAAGAGTTGTAATTTGTTAGGTTCTTAGAAGAATGTGACTTGTTAGAAGAATTTTGAGTGAAAACCTTAGAAGGGTAATTAGTATTTTGAGTTTTCTTACGACATGTATCTGTGTTCGGGGGATATTGTAAGGGGAAATTTGAGAATCTTTATTATTGGGTGTAATAGGAATGCCGCACCCCACGATATCTGACCGGGTGTAGCCATTTTTATTGAGCTCGTACATTTTTATGTACTCTCTAACACCTTGTTCTATGTTTGTGGGAAGGCTACATAAAAATGTAGTTCGGAGAGATTCGTGGCCACTCATGTCTAGACCATGATGAGCATGACTAGCCAGACGTTCTAGTCTGTAGGCAAACAAACGAATACTCTCATTTTTGTAACGGCGGGCAGATTGAAATGTATGCAATAGGGATTCCTTCCTTTTTCTCTCTTCCTCCTCATACCATTGGATGAGGGTCTCTCGAACAGAGAAATAATCTCTATCATCCTTGGTGACAAGATGATAGACATTAAGGAAGTGACCGTCAAGTTGTCTGCCGAGTAAATTTAACCATTTGTGATAGGCTGTGGGATAATGAAGTTGGCAGTAAGCCTCAAAATCCGTTAAATAAGTTAAGAAATTTGTACCATTATCTAGTGTATATGTACCAGGGTCTACCCCTTTAAGATTATGTGAATTCTTGAGTAAGGAATTCAAGTGTAAGATGGCTTCTTCCATCTTATCGATTTTTTGTTTTATGATGGGGCCTGAGTACATATCAGTGTTTGTTTTCGTTCTTGAGTAAGAATTTTGGTACAATGGGGAATTATGCTTAGTGTTACGTGGGTACGACTTTGACTTAGGTGGTAGGTATGGAGGATTTAAACGATGTGAATCCTCAATATTGTAAGAAGAATGATGTGATGGTTTAGAACCATGTAAGTTCTGTGAATATTGTGATGGGTGACGACCATTTTGGGAATCGATACTGTGGGGATAACTAACCAAAGCTATTGCCTGTTCATGGTCAGCATGTCTTTGAAAATTACGGTTAAAGGTGAGTAAATCCCTATTTGAATCTAAAAGAGTAGTTTCCTCATGGATGGGAAAATCAATCAAATTAGTGGTAGGGATCTCTGGAGACTCGGGCTCAGTGGATGCATCTGAGTGATCAACATTATAATTGTCACTACGGGGAACGCTTTTTCCAGTCATTTTTATGAACTGGAGTTTATAGTTTTAATACAATATCAAGGAGTTCTTTCAATTTCTTTCAAAACTCGTTCAAACTTAAGAAAGAATGTTTAAGTATATGATAAAGAATATTAAGACAGTATAGAAGATTTATAAGAATAGTGTCTTTTAATTATACTGTTTTGTGAGGTTTGGCAATGAGTGATCTAAAATCACAATCCAGTGGCAAGGCAAAGCACCGAACAAGACAGATGGTCCCTGTTCGGGCGCCACTTTTTATTTCCTTGTATTTATGTAGTGGAGACCAAGTGACGAGGGCATGAATAATTATGGTCACTTGACCTCCAGAAGAAAAAGTAATTAGTATTAACAAAATTAATATAAAATAAGTTAGAACTGTGAGAAAATTAAAAAGAAATTATGCGATATCTACCTGAAGGAGATATTTAAAAGAGCCATCTAAGCTTTCTTGCTACTGGCAGGGTACAGGAAGGAGGGACCACCGGTTTGTTCCAAATGCTGACTGGGTTGTGTCCAAGTAAGAATAGATCACTTAGGCAGATTTATCAAGAAGGGAGAATGAAAAAGAAGTAAAAGATAGCTTTATTTACACATACATACTATCAAAAGTAGTAGAGTTAAAGTTAATGTTCATTCATCAGGTATCCGGGAAACTAGGGGGATATCTTTACCTTTATAATTATAACCAGAATTATGTGAGGATGTTCCTGATACAATAATGTATCAACTTGGGAAACAAGCTCAGTTCAACAGGGTAATTTATTACGGGGGTAGCTTAGCAAACCCACTTTATAGTTCTATTTTTGTATATGTGAAGGTGTTCCTTATACAATAATGTAATGACTTGGGAAACGGTCACATATCAACAGTTAATTGATTATAACTAAATCACAATGAAAGATCCCAAATTATACTAGATCTTGTCTAAGCTGACTGGGACGTCTTGCGATGTCTATAA
>JABUQX010040963.1:0-2500 GCA_015478945.1 Trachelipus rathkii | reverse complement strand
ACAATTTTTACCAATAGCTCTTGGTAGGTAATAATTCCCTAAATTTCGTGAGAGAGAGGTGCTTGATAAATAACTAAACAACTATATATATATATATATATATATATATATATATATATATATATATATATATATATATATATATATATATATATATATATATATATATATATATATACTATATATATATATATATATATATATATATATATATATATATATATATATATATATATATATGCTCGTATATGAATATTACACGAAGGTAATTTTATTTTATAATTGCGTATTCCATGATAAAGGTAATATGGTAGAACATGAAAAGTTTATTACGTGCATACATAAAGAATATTTGCTTTATGCTCTATAATATGTCTTCATTGTTCAGTCACAAACACTGTTATATTAAGTATAATAATAAAGCATAATAAAAAATATATTAAATTTATATACTAAACTTATCATTAAAGTTAATTAGATAAATATATTTGCTTTGATGATATTTTGATCTTTGCAAATACTTAAAATTTCCCATTAAAATCTAAGTTGATAACAAGAACATTCAACAATATCTTTTTAATTATATGGCGAAATATATAAAATATTACTTATGGCATGTCATTACAACTATAAGCTAGTGATTATATATTTTGGGACTAGTTAAATTTATATTTAAATATTTAAAATTTGACTGAAGAGAGCCGAATATTTTTTTGTTAAGTAATTTGCAAATTTATGAACCAATGAATTTCGAACTCGATTGAATATTGTATAATTATATTCACTGGAACACTGATTGCCAACAATTCTTCTCTAAAAATTTTAAACCAGTATTGTACAATGTTTACTACTTTATTAATTAGAAATATACAAAAGATTTACTTATTTATATATATATATATATATATATATATATATATATATATATATATATATATATATATATATATATATATATATATATATATATATATATATATATATATCAATCTAGAGGAGCTGTAGTGAAGAAAGGGTGGATGATTTCACGAAGATATATATAAAGGAAATCAGGGAAGATGGAATCTCATGATACCCGATTACTGCTGGACTAAAGAGGGACAATCCACATAACGAGCACAAGCAGAAAATCGCAAAGATCATTGACGAAAACAGGAAACGATATTATGAAGACTTAGACTGATTTTAAATAATATATGTATGTTTTTGCCTTATTTATGCTACACATTTTGTACTCTTTATTCATAGTACAGTAGAAATCAGTTTATTTTAAATTTTGTTATTTTTGTGTTTGTTTTAAACTTCCGTTTCTAAAATAACTTTACGTGATGGTAAAAAAACTGAGGATTACATGTACTTGAAATCAGGGCAACAAATCAATATAATGAACACCTGTAAGAAGACAATTTTCATAAAGTTAAATTTTGCAGGCTTGTGAAATTCTTTAACCAATTAAATTACTAAAAGTAAATGCTGTTTACACTTTTAGAAGATCTCACGCTAAAGAAGAAAGAATAAGAGGCAAATTCTTTATGGTAATAGGTTACTGTTACTGTATTAATAACATGAAGGCAAATACAGATATTTAGTTCTCCTGTATAACACATGCGGCAATGAATCTGATTCGCTTGAAATGAAAGTTCTGGAATAGATTTCAAGAAATAAACTCTTTAGAAATGTTCTTCCTCGTGAGATTTAAGAGGTGTAAATATATATATATATATATATATATATATATATATATATATATATATATATATATATATATATATATATATATATATATATATATATATATATATATTTATATTTATATATATATATATATATATATATATATATATATATATATATATATATATATATATATATATATATATATATATATATATATATATATATCTCCTCAAAATTACACACCACTGGCTCATATGACGTTAACAGGTTACAGAAGGTCCAGAACGCTATGTAACTTTATTATGCAAATAACATAGCATCGGAGAATAGGGTCCGCCATGGCTATAATTAAGGTAAATGACAAACCACGTAACTCCAGCTTTAGCGATTGGGGGAAGGTTATGGCGGGGGCATGTTGAGTACGTGGTCCATTCAGGTGTGAATTTAACCGCTACAACCATGGAAAGGACGTCGACTAGCTTTATGATGAGGCATACAGATTACCGTGCCGAAGAGGTAGGTACTGAAACTCTGTCGAGCATTTTAGTGGCCAGAGCACACAACCATTGCACGGGTCATGCAGTGGTACCACGCAGGTAGGACCAGAGGTAGGCCACGCGCCACGACTGGCGTTGAACCGTTTTATGCGTATGCGGGCCGTAAGAGACCGCCATACAACAGCAAGGCACCTTCAAATACAGCTGCAGGAGGTACATGGGACCCGTGTGAGTGATAATACAATACGTCGATGTTTCCGTAACATAATTTGCCTCCACGGAGCCCGGCTATGGGACCACATTACACTAGGGAGCATCGACGGGCT
>JABUQX010040962.1:7500-15962 GCA_015478945.1 Trachelipus rathkii | reverse complement strand
CACAGGCGAAGATTTACTTGGCACTCTTATATCGCTATTCGCTCTCTGTTAAGTACTTGCCTACTTTATATGCTTATTATTCCTTATTATTTATTTATTTTACTTAAACACTTATTATTTTATATTCATTTATTTATTATATATTTATATATTCTCTTATTATTATTCATTATATATTTATTATTATTGTTTGTATTATTGTTATTTGTATTATTTTTGATTTAGTGTTATTCGTGTCTTTGCCATTGTTTATAATTATATTATTCTTATATGTATTATTATTATTATCTTTATTTATATGTTTATAATAATATGTACATTTTAGAGTTGCTAAAATATCTATGTATATGTAGTTTATGCATTTATTATGCTCTTATCTATATTATTATATTGTCTTATTATTATTATTATTCATTATATTATATATTTATATGATATTATCTCATTGCATATCGAAGAATGATTTTATCGCTCATTTTTATAACATTTTACATATATGAATTAAATATCGAATCAATGGTAATAGTCATAATATAATTCAATAATATATAATAATAAATATATACATATAAGTATACACAATAATATAATGAATAATAATTATATTAATATAATATATAATTATTACTATTAATATAGAGTAGTAGTTTTTATATAATATCCACTATAATCATACTAATAAAATTAATCACTCATAATAATATATAATAATGTAATTATGATAAGAATATTTAATAGTAATTGAAAAACTTGAAAGAATAATTTAATAAATAGGTATTAATAATAATAATAATATATGATAATATAATAATAATAGTGAATAAGTATAATAATATATTAATATACACTCATTGCCGAAAAAAGGTTCCAAAAGTGCAATGTTCACTATTATTGTCAGTTTACATAATCCATTGTTAACTACTTATTAGTAAAGAATAATATATACTTAAAATATATGAAAAGGAAAATACAATCTTTGAATTTTTTTAAGTGCGATGACAACATTTTTGGACATTATATTTAAAAGATATCTTTAATTTTCTTTCTAATTTGATGAACCAAAAATCAAAAGAAAGATTTCCCCCAGTAATTTCTGAATCTGGAATAAAAAGGACAATTGGTTCAGTTGAAAAATATTATCTTCATTTCCATCCTTTTAATATTACTCTCTCTAGATCCGTTATGATATTTATTTTTGAGGGCAAAAATTACTTTCAAATAGGACTTTGAATTACAATCTTTAAAGAATTCATTAGAAAATTATTTGGCAGATTTTTTAATGCCCAACTAAAAAATTTGAAGATGCCTAAAAGGTCTCCAGGAAATCAAATATTCCAGGATAGTTTTGATTGTTTGTGCTTATGATTACACAGGGTTTGGTTAGATAATTTTATCAGTTTGATAGACAAAATTCTGAAAAATCCATAGAAAATCATGGAAATATTTCTTCTCACAAAAAGCAAAGCAGTATGATTCAGAGCTAAAGCTTCGTAATTATTGAGTCAATGTAAGACACTCCACTCGCTCATTGGAAAAAAAAATTTAAGTTTTCAAATGTTCTAAAATTTTAAGAAAAGACTCTGAATAAGAATTTTCCTAAATTTTTTTTAGAGTGAAATTCCAAGGTTCGATTTCAAAAATCTCTTCCTCCCAAAAAGTTGTACCGAGTTGATTTGGTCATATAAAAAATTGGAAATGAATGTAACTTTTTTCTTCTCAATCTATTTTCATTTTTATAGCAGATTTTGATGTTGTTGGGGAAGATATTTCTTTTGGCGTATTTATTCATAATGCTCGGATAAAAAAAAAAATCTTAGTTATTTTTGTCAAAAATCGAAAATGAATATAACATTTTTTCTGAACCTATTTTATTTCTGATAACAAATTTTAAAATAATTAAGAAATCTTTCTTTTGGTCCTTGTCTCATCAAAATGATAAAAACTTAAAAATTTTGACTACTAACTTAACTTAATATTAATCAAAGTTATAAAAAATAAAATTAAAAATTTGAAAGTTAATAATTGAGTGGAGTAAAAATGATGAATGACTCAAATGGCTCAAAAGATTCAAATTGTTAATTACTGGCCAAAAAATATGGCTAAACTCACATTGAAATCGAACATAAAAAAAAAAAATAATAAAAAAAAAAAAAAAAATTGAACATAAGAAATAAAAAGCAGAAAGAATTCGGATGGAAATAATAAAATAATAAAATGATGAAATAAAATTAACCTTTATTTGCCAACTTGATTAGGAAGATTGGATGTCCGAAAACCATTGCCAAATAAAGGCTAAAAATAAAAAAATAAAAAACAGAAAATAAATTATAAATTAATTGAACTGAAATTAAAAACCAGAAATTTTTTTTCTGAATAAAAGAAATGAAGACTCTGAAAACGTATTTCATTCTTTTTATTGTAGGCTAATGCATCAATTAAAGGCACATAAGTTCACTCTTTCGGCAGCTTAAAATATAGGAACTTCCACCCCATATATATATTATATATATATAGGTATATTACTAATATATATATATATATATAAATATATAATATATATATATATATATATATATATATATTATTATATATATTTATAATATATGTAATATATATAATTATAATAGATTATTATATATATTGTATATATATAATTTATATATATATATATATTAGTATATATATAATATATTATTATACTATCTATATCTATATATATATATATGGATTATTTATATTATTAGACTATATACTATATATATGTGTATTGTGTGTAGTGTGTGTATGTGTATGGGCGTGGTTAAGGGGTCGTGGGGTTAGAAATCCCCCCTAAGGAGTTTTTATGAGACCTTATTCCTTACTCCAATTTTAAAGACATAATAATAATAAATTCAAAAATAGAGCTCCTCTCCTCTGGCCTCTCATTTTTGTAAAGTCTCCCTTTCAGATGTGCATAGATGCAAACCTATGATAAAGAAATTATATTCAGAGTGAAAAACAGCTATAAAATTTCATAGCCCAGAAATGACTGCAAAAAAGGAGAACCAACAACGAACAAGGCCGGGTTTCTCCTCTACACCAAAATCCATGAAACTTTCAAACTTTGTGATAAGTGCAAAACAAAGGCAATAGTTCCATGTCCATATGTTGCCATGTCCACAGTTGCCATGTATTAGCATTTGCCTCTGCAAAAAATGAAAATTCGTCAACGTGTCATCATAAGTTAAAAATTTGAAGTTATTTTAATGTTTGGACTATGAAGCCGGAAAATGAGCTTGCCTGTTTTAATTCTGGCTCCGATATCTTCTCCATCATACCGATCTCCGGTTCTCCAGATATTGCTCTTATTAAATTTGCATTTAAGGTATTAATTATAAGTTAAAAATTATGAAGTATTTAATGAAAAAAAATTTTTCTTACTAACTCCTTTTATCTTGTTTACAATCACAAATATTAAAAATAATTTTTAGTATAAAAACTTTTTGTCTCCATCTCTGACTGCACAACCCTTTCTTCGCAATCTTACTTAAAATACATGATTTTCAATGAGTCTTTTAGTGCTAAGCTCATCAAATGATGTTTTTGAACAGAATTCACCAAAGATATGAATCTCTATTTCATACAATAGCAGGTAAGACCCCAATAGGGGGAAAAAATCTCACAAGCTAAACAAAAACCTTAGATTCTCCCAAAAATCTTGAACAGTTGTGACAGAAAGTTCGAACGATTATTTATAGTCTAAGTGAGGGAGATTAAAAACAAGCTAAAATTACTGAAGGCAAGAAGACAAACGAAGAGGCAGATTTTAAAATTAAAAGTATAAAGATGGCATATGAATAAGAGGGGGCACGTCAAGAGGGGGCACTGTAAGAAGCCTACCAAATTGAACCGAAGTTGCGAAATTACAGAAACGAGATCAAGTTTAAAGGCCAACATGTCCCTAAGCACGGCGTTTGAATTGGGCGAGTCAAAAGATGCTGGAAAAACAAATAAAGGGAGTGTGTTCGGAATATGTGTAAAATTGAACATATGAGTTTGGTCTGAGTTCTGGAAGATGGACAGAGAAAGGATGAGACTATAGTGAAAGACGAGCAGTGGAAGCTCTCCCCAGAGGAGGTGTCATAAGAGTGGAGAGTTTAGAAGAACAGTGTCCATTGTAATAGCGATTGTATAAGGAGTTTGATACAACAGCTCGACGGGCAAAAAGAGAACTGAGAGAGGTAGTGGGAGCTGGAGAGATCATAAAACAAAAGACCTAGACTCAGCGTTTTCAAGGCGAGATCCAAGAGTGGAACCACCCCAGATCTGTGAGGTATACACCATATAGGGTCGAGCTACACCACCCATGTAAAGAGAAAGCAACCGGGGTGGCGTGAAGAAACTTTGAAGACGCCTCAGAACACTCAAACACTTAAAATCTTGCTTAGAAAGAGAATTAGTGTATCCTTCCAATAAAGGCCAAGATTAAAAGAAACACCAACAATAATAAGGACAGACGAAGGCTTAAGTTTGGAGTTTTTTGAGAAGATATTGTAGTTGTGTGGAAGATTGTGTCTAATATAAAGATGAAGAAACTGAATTTTTGAGGCATTGAAAACAACCACGTTCTCTATACCCCAATTAGATTTTCGGAAAAGATCAGAGGTTAGTTGCTCAAAGGCCACCCTTCTAGCATGAATTAATTGTCGTTGGTGGTCATCCTTCAAATTAAAAAATGTAATAAAGAGTGAAGTTGTTGGCATAAGAGTGAAATAGGTGAGGAAATAAGGAAGTAACAGTGAGAAGATTATTTATGAAAAGTAGGAAAAAGAATTTTTGGGATAGGACAAAACCTTGAGGAGATCCACTTTTGATAGCTTTAAAGGATGAACAGTGGCCACCTACAACAGCTGCTATAGAACGACCGGATAGAAAATCAAAGAGTGAAGGCCACAGAGAGAGAGAAGGATAGATACTGACAAAATGAAATGAAGAAATCAAAGCTTTTTACCAGACTCTATGCAAGGCTTTAGATATGTCTAGCGCTATATAAAAGATTATCAATTTAATTTAAAAAACAAAGGTGAAGTAAAGAGCGTTGGCTAAGGCGGCGGCGGGCGCTGGGTTGGCTGTTGCTGGCGCTGGGTTGGTTGCTATATAAGCATATACAGCAGTATATGTAGTCATATATATAGCGGTTACGGCGGGATAGCAGCAGCAGCAGTGCGGCGTTAAGGTTGGTTATACTGGTTGCTATATATGGTTAGCTATATATTATATTATTATTATAAATATTATTATATTACTACAGACAGTTACTATTGCCATATTACAGGTTGTTGGTTGCTACAATACAGCAGCTATTGCTAGCTGTTGGTGCTGTTGGCTAAGGCTACATGGCTATGAAGGTTGGGTTGTTATATAGCATATGTTATTGTTATATATATATATATTGCTAACTATATTATATAACCATATATATATAACCATATATATTATATATTATATAAAGAATATATTAGTTATATAATATTATTATTATATATATATTGTTAGAGCAAGAATACTAAGAAGAAGAGTAATATATTACATATACTACATGGTTAAGCAACTTCATGTTATTGCTATTAGAGTAGTGAAGATATATATGGAGTATACAGTATATATTGTTATTGTTATATTACATATTATTATTACATATTTCATATTGCCATATACATAGTTATTGGCTATTGAGTGACAAATTTTATATTAAGGTTATTATTATATATAAAGAGTATAAGTTATATATATATATATGTATATTATTATTATGGTTATATATATACTTTGGCTATTATTATTATAATTTCATTTGTATATATAATAGTTATATATTATGTTATTACATATTACATTATTATTATTATTGCTGGCTGTCTATATATATATATATTATATATATATATATTATATATATATATATACAAAGAATATAAAAGCATATATATTTCTGTATTTTTGTTTCACTAATTAAAATATTTTTGGAGCCTATTCTTTTACGGCAAAAAATAAATTCATCGAATAAAGAGAAACTGTCAACATTTTGAAATTAAAATTTAATAAAGGAGAAAGCGAGGGTAAACAAAACTCTTCAGTTGGATTCTGCAGGAAAGTCCTTTAGGTCCTTTTTTAACAACAATAGATTTAAAATAAAAAGATTTTTTTTTCCATGCTTTCATATTCCAACACTCAAATATATATATTTATATATATATTATATATATTATATTATATTTTTATATTATTAGTTATTATTATATATATATTATCTTTGTATATGTTATTATATATTATTATGCTATATATATATTATTATTGGGTTATTGTTGTTATTATGATATATATAGCAGTTATATTAGTTATTGGTTATTATTAAGTTATTATATATACCATATATACATATTATTGGGTTGGCTAAGTTGTTACAGCATATAGTTATGCTGGGTTATGCTATATTACATATTATATTACTACATATGTTATTATATATATATGAAGTATATATATAATATATATATTATATATATTATATATATATATATATATATATATATATATATATATATATATCATCAATTTGAGTAGTTTTGTGTACGGTTTGTCAATGGCAAATGGTAGTCATTGTGTTGACTTAGTCAAAATTCATAGAGTGATGAAAATGACGAATTTTGCTAGTGGGTCAAAGTGGACTGTCAGATGAAAATCCCAATTCCTTAAATTCAGTACATTGCAGTTGATCCATATTCATAGCAAATATAATCGAAAGAGAGTGCTCGAATACAAGAAAGAGATCACAGTCATGTTTCAAGTATAGTGACTTTGAAGCGCTTTTAGACCTTGCAAAGACTGGTTGAGAAAGTCAATACTAGTTCTCACTAACATATTCCCTAAAAAAAACTCTTGGAAGGAAGACATATGCCACAACTATCTGGAATAAAAGTCATGATATAGATGTTCGCAAAACTGTAGTAATAGGTACGTTCGGTACCAAAAATATTGTAGAGTTGATGACTGAAAATTTGTGATTAGCTCTAAGGGTCTCGTTTCTGCCTATACTCCAATAACTCGATGGGCAGAGTAGAGCACTGCAGATCAAATTAAAAATTTCGTGAAACTTGATAAAGAACTTAAAGATTCTACATTAGCTTAAGATAGCGCAGGATTCTTGATAATTTATACTGTTTTTCTTACAAGAAATTTAACCATTTTTTGTGATTAAATTGTATGTGAACTAGAGTGGCCAAGTTAGACTTGAAAAAAAAAAACAATTCTTGACTTTTGTGGAAAAATTTCCAGGATGAACACAATATGAATACCTCGGTCTTCCAAAATTATAATTGTCCGGTTTGTAAATCGGTTAAAACTATACGTGATTCAATAAACATTTAAAAGCTCTCCAGCACATACAGTTCATCAAACTCCTATATTTGAATCCAGAAAAGTATACAGGTACAGAAAGGTAAAAACTAGCAGAGACAATAGACCGATTTTGATAACTATAGTTGATGCGCTAACTGCTGTAGGTTGATAACCTCATAAGCAAACATATAGAGCAGTGGTGGCCAACCCATGGCGCATGCGCCAAACGTGGCGCATTGGATAATTATAAGTGGCGCATTGTTACGGGCTACATTTTGGGAGATTTTATATTTTAATTGGGCTACGTCAGCCTATTTCTTACGAATTTATTCTATGAAAATTATAAATTCACTTTATTTCCAAAAATTTGTTAAATCTGGTAAGATATAAAGAAGTATTTAACAAATATCCTAATGTGTTATGAATTTTTGTAGCTAAACTCTCATATTCAATATATTTTCCACCAAAAACTTTCGTATTTAAAACATGATTTAATAATTTCCTAATAAAATTATAAAACATCGTCAATGATCATCAGTTGAAATTTTGTGTTCATCAGTGATAGTGAGGCAGTGTTCTCTCATATTTCTTAAATTATTTGCTTTTTATTTTTTTCATAAGTGAGCATATTAGAAATTAATGCCATATTTTTTAAATCAAAGAATTCTAATTAATGAAATTCATATTTCTGTGATTTCTATATATATATATATATATATATATATATATATATATATATATATATATATATATATATACCTATATATATATATATATATATATATATATATATATATATATAATATATAGATGTAAATACTGCAATTAAACCGCAGTTCAATTTGTATAGATAAAATAACTCATACAGTGATTTCTTCACTTACCAGAGTTAGATCCAGGCCCTCCCACTTGAGCAGGCATGAAAGAAGCGTGTTACAACTCATTCACGCAGCTGAAAGAGATACTGACTTAAACCTGTGAAGAGTGCCTTCAATAGGAATAAGGACCGCCTATGTCAGGACAGATACCTCAGCCACGCATCTCCGCACTCGGGTCAAAGGCAACACAGGACCCATGTACAC
>JABUQX010040961.1:0-13223 GCA_015478945.1 Trachelipus rathkii | reverse complement strand
AGCCCTTTATTATTCAAAGAGCTTTGTTTTGAACGACCTATAGTGTAATTTTTGGATGTTGGAATGTGAAATCGTGGGAGCCCAACCTGGCAATGCATAGTTTAAGATTTAACGAATGTATTGTCTGTATACTAATGTGAGGGACTCTTTATGTTGGCCAAAAGCTGTTCCCTGTTAGTGTTTTCATTGCATTCAATTTATGTGTGGCTCTATAATTAATATTGTTTATGTAGGGGTGAATGTCATGTGTGGATCGAAAGTTAAGCCAAGGATGGTGGGTTGTTTAATGATGGATTCTATTGTTTGAAAGGAAAACTATTGGGTGGGTTTTTGACTCTCTTTTGTTAGGTGTGAGTAATGTGATAGAGGATTTTTGAGAAGAGGCTGTTATTCTGTTTGTAAGGATTATACTGTTTTGTTTACAGATGGCTTCGTGGGTTGGTGGGAACTGTTTTTGTGAAGTGTGGATTTTTTTTAATGTTAGCTAAACTTTTGTTTTGTTGGTTTTATGGTGTGTTGTTTGAGTGTTCTGTTGACAGTTTTTATTTTTGTTAGAGTTGATTAAGTTGTTTATTCTGTTTTTGAGGTCTATGATTTGGTTTAGATTTGGCTTTCCATATATATATATATATATATCACGTTGACTGCCAAGCCTAAATTTGGATAAACTCCCCCGGGGCCAAAAAAAAGTGATCTGATTTTTTTTTATAAAAACACTATATGATGTATAAAAAAAGGTTTGGTGATAATTTTAGTGTTCAAAGTGTAATAGATTTTGATAAAATGTCTTTTTTTTTTTTTTTTTTTTTTAAAACCTTTAGGGGGCCATGTCACCAATATATGGTGACAGTCCTTTTTACACGGTTTTCCGTAATTAAATTAATTTTTTTTAATTTACTAAGTGTAAATAGCAATACCAAACATGTTTTATACCAAAAAAACAGTTTCTACATGTTCAACTGAACTGTGAAAACCATGTTTGTGTTGTTAATTTTTAAAATATTTAGAGCCATGTCACCAGTATTTAAGACATTTTTTTTTTTATAAAAATTACTAAATTGCATATTTTTTTTTATATTTTTTGAAGCGTGTTTCAAAAAGGCATATTTTTTTTTTCTATTTCCAGGAAATATTGAATATATTATTATATATAATAATAAAAAATAAATAATTGATATAAAAAATAAAATGAGCCCAAAAAAAGTTCAAGAGGGAAAAAATCCCTTACAAAACATGAAGTCGCTACTGCCCTTGAAGCTAGCTTCACCAGTAACGAAGAATTTTATGATGACTCCGATTTAGAAATGATGAAATAGATGCTAACTTCTTTCTTGAGTCAGATATTGATGAAGGAGACCCGGATCCATTCGTTGGATTTAGCGACGAGGAGGCAGATCAACAATTAGACAGGGTATTGGAAGCAATGACAATTGAAGAAAATAGGGAGGATGCAATGGAAATAGATGATGCACCTCAAGATACAGGTTCCCCCAACTGGTCTCACAGGAAAGACTGGGTTGCTAAAATCTCTACCACAAGACATAAAACCACATGAGATAATCTCTCTCATCATAGATGATGAAGTCCTTGACCTTCTAACTAAACAAACCAATTTATATGCAGAAGAGATAACAACATCTAGAATAGTGAATGAATCCTTGTCCAAGTATTCTCATAGTAGGAATCAGCTTAGTACCTTCTAACACACACCAATCGAATCCTCGCACCTTATAACATAGTAGTAGACACTAATATTAGGTGTATTCTATGACGTATGATACACCATTGCTAGAAATGTTAGAAAAAGGGGAGCGGGGTACTAACTCATAGAAAGAACCATCCTAACACCTTCTAATATACACCAATCAACTCGCCATACATTATAACATAGGGATAGACACCAATATTAGGTGTATTCTATGATGTAGGATATGTCATGCTAGAAAATGCTATAAAAGAAGCATCCTAGCACATTCTAATATACACCAATCGATCCCAATACCTTATAACAGGGATAGACACTAATATTAGGTGTATTCTATGACAGGATATACCGTGCTAGAAGTGCTAGAACAGTAGATAATGATCACTGATTTACATGGTTTCATTCAAACTTTACCCCTCAGATTTCTACATTAACAAAAAAAATATGAACTTCTGGGGAGCCAAGCGAGTTAACCCAAAATATTCCCCGTGCGCCAGCTATCTTAATTCACCTTTAATAATGTATAGAGTGTCACCAAACACAGTTGACATGGCTTGGTTCTGAAAAAACACTGTCACCAAATATTGGTGACGCGGCTTCCTGTGAAAAATTTATTTTCTTTCGTCTTCAATCAGAACTTTTTTAAACTTGTCCCCATCGCGTGCTATAGATACTAGATATATTAGTGATTATAATAATATATATTTTTATTATTAATATATTTTATATAGTATCTATATATATTATATTTTATATATATATATTATATATCATATATTATATATATATTATTATGTGATGCAGGGTAACTATCGCATCGCTCCCACGGCACATTATTTAAAGTCCGCATCGCATCCGCGCTTTGCCCTGCGGATGTGTCGCGGATGTTTATTGTCGAATTTGATTAAAGAATTTAAATAAAATACTTAATATGAATCTGAAAAAGAAATGAATGAAATGAGATGAGGCATTTCCCCCAAAAACGCTTTATTCCATATACTTATGTTATCAAGAAATTCCCAACTGCCGGATAGTATTTATTGATGGAAGATAATTCTCAAGAAACTTTGCTTCGGTACGCGTTCGTTTCAAAGTTATTCTTAATTTGAAAAATGACTTCATATCACACTTCAATTAGCTATTTGAACATTTGATGAAACTACCCAAAAAATCAGGTTTACTGCTTCTGCATCGATGTATACCATTAATTGAACGCCTAAGCAGCATTTTTGAAACATCTTAAATGAAGATGATTGACGGTTGGAAAAGAATGAGAATGTAATTTAAATTAGAGCTAGGAAAACCTTGATTCTGTGAAATATAATGACACTTCATCTATGCAACTTACTTATAGATCCCCGTTTTATTTATTATAGATTTTTTTTATTGTAACATATTAAACAAGTTATGTACTTTGTGTTGCAGTTGAGAAACTTCAATCCGACCAGTCTATTAATTCGCAACCATTAAAAGCAAAAAACAATTACAGTAATCCACAAAGGCAGACAATCAACAATCAGAATGGAGGGATGAAAAATTCCATGTTGAAATGATTGAACCTATCACCAGAAACGATTAGATTTCAAATGATGATCCCCCCAATCCCAGTTGAATGTTTACCCACCGTTGAGTAACTTTGCAAGGAAATACTTGATTGTCCTCACTTATGTTCCAGTTTCAGAGAGTATTTGCGCATGGCTGCTCTCAGCAAAAATTTATAGTTTCTCCAAGTCCAACTTCTTACGTTATCATACGTAGTGCCAAAGAAATTAATCCATTTGATAAATCTACTTTCATTTAGGCCGATTTGGAACGGGTTGGTGGGTGCATTGGTGTTCACACCCCCCCAGTTTCGTACCTCGGTTACAACATCTATATTTGACTAGATTGTGCTAAACTCGAATAATATTAATATAATTTTATATATATGATAATTATATATTATATTATTATATATATAATATATATATAATCTTATATATATAATATTATATATATATAATAGTATATTATACTATATATATATCATACTATATATATAAGATATTATATATATATATAATATATATATATATTATATAATATAATTATATATATTATATATATATATAATTAATATATATATATACTATATTATATAATATAATAATATAATTTATATTATATATATATTAAATATATATATATATAATATATATTAATATTTATTATATATATCCAAAAATTCGCATCGCATCCGCATCGCGGATTGTTAAATCAAACCATCGCATTCCGATCGCGAATGCGAAAAATGACATTGCTGATCACTAATATATATATATATATTATATTATTATACTATATATATATATATATATATTATATATATACTATATATCAATATATTATATTATATATAATATATATATAATATATATATATATATATATATATTATAGATATAAAATTTATATATATATAATATATATAATATATATATATATAATATATAATACAGTTATATATAATATATATTATATTCTATATATATTATATTATATAATATTATATAAATATAATATATATATATATTATATATATATTATAGTATAATATCTATATATAATAATATATATTCATACTATTATCGTCTCCATCGATAACTCTGGCGATATCAGTTGACCGATCTGAAGATTCGTTTCAGGGTATATGTAAGCATTGGTATTAATTAATGTTTCCATCAAATCTTTTCTATGTTGTCATCTCTTCCCTCATCCATACTAATTTATACTTTGATCATTAGTAGCTCTTTACTAATCAACACCTCATTGGTTTGCTTTCACGTTGCTTATACTTATGACGATGAAACACTTGTTGAGGCATCTCTTCATTACATTCTTAATGACGTGTCTCCATACTCTTCAATACCCTGATTTGCTCTTTCACCGACATCTCTTTTTGCAGGTTTATTTCTTATCTATTACATTCTAATCTAATATTCCATTCTCTTATAACACACAAATATCGTAAACTTTCATTATTTAATGCTTCATTCCTTTTTCCTCACCTTAGAATTTAACGCCCAGTCTCAATCCACCTTAGCTGTTTAAAAAAATATACAACGCCAAAGATATTTCATTTTTACCCTCTCTATAGAATTAGCCATTTTCACATTTCTCTAAGAATTAAGTTAAAATCTTTCCCCTCCTCAACTTATAGTCAAGCTCTTAGCCCTAAGATACATTAAGCTTATAGTTCTGTTAGGCTTCTCTATTTCAATATTTATCAAACCTATGATTTAAATTAATATATTTTTATCACAACTTATCAATTTAACTGCACATTTTAAAGATTAATTTTTGACTTCCTTTTCCTTGCAAATCGTTCACTCGGGCCCAAATAGTAGTACTTCTTTGAATTAGCCAGACACAGCACAATATCGTCATCAAATAGGAAAGTGATAATCTCTCAAATACTATCATTTATATATATATGATTATACTATAATATAATATATTATTAATATATAATATATATATAGATATCATATTATAATATAATAATATATAATATATTATATATATAATATAATACTATATCTATATATATATATATATATATACTATTTATATATATATTATATATATATAGTCTATATATAAATATTATATATATTATAATATATTATATATTATAATATATATCATATATATATATATATATTTACTATATATATATATATATATAATATTATATCATATATAATATTATATAATTATTATATATTATATTATAATATTATATGTATATATATAATAATTCATTTATATAATATATATATTATATATATATAATATATATACATTATATATATCATTATCTATATAATTATTATATATAATCTATATTATAATTAATATCAGCTATATATTATGATAATATTAAGCTCAGTATGAATTTTGATGGAATAACCAACAATGGTCAAATTGGTGCTTCCTTGGCTTTCTGTAAGTGGGCAAAAAATTTTTAGCTTTACTCAATGTTTAGGGCCAACTTTAGTTTTTTAAAGGATTTGACATTCGTTTTTGACTATTTTTAAGTTGATGAATTTGTATATGCTTGGTGTTCAAATTTGGTTTTATACTAATGAGAGATATTTTTGTCTCATTTCCGATCCAGACTATTCGACGTTTGAGATAAAGTCTGTGGGTTGCCAGATTGTCTTCATACTATTATTGCAAACTTATACATGGCAGTGCAACAATGCATAAGAAGGCATGGCAACTATTCGGTTATCCACAACCATGTGAAAAATTCGCTGCCCTGGCTGAGGATGTTTTTGAGCCACAAGTTCCATAATGTTAAGTCAAAAGATGCAGTGTTACTTATCTAGCAGTTAGTGGCAACAGAATTAAAGGCATATATACAATAAACAGGATTCCACATAGAATTTGAAATTGTTATAGTGAAAGTGAATAAGAGACTAATAGTGGAATGTCAAGATTGATGAAAATATAAGGTATACCACCATGTCTCTTAAGTGTTACAAAATAAAATATATTTTGGTCTCTGTCGAACATTAGCGCTGTGCAAGTGTGTTCATATGGGTTATAGTTGACGAATCAATGTCAATGTCCCAATGAAAAAAATCCCTGATATTGAATGCAATTTTTGGCATTGATCAAAGACACTTCAAGGGCGATGATAATAGGACAAGCACGTGGACCAGACCCAAACGAGAAACATGAACTTCAGGAAGGAAGAGGAACGTGACATTTGAAAGTAAGAATGAGACAACACAAGAAAATACGGCAAAATTGACTGTAAGTTCAGGGTGAAGTTATCAGGCATTGGAGAGTGATGTAGCTAAACAGAATCATTTTGCCTTAGAATAGAAGACATGGAAAGATTGTCACCTCAAAATAGAACGTCATATCTTGAGTTGTATTGTAAAGCATGAAGGACAAATGGCAATAGAGATGCATGTCTACTATAGATTAATGCTGCCCTCAAGGACCTCGGATCTTCTCGCTAGTCACCAAAAACTGTTGAATTCCAATAAGGTTTACACGGCAAAGAAAATAACTGGAGACAAACAGTTCAGAGGAAATTTGACTGAACAAGAGGTATGGTCTGCATTGGTTCGATATTGGAAAAATGATGAATACATCTATGTCGATACTCTGGGAGTGTGTGCCGTGAGAAAAAGGTGTTAGAGAGAAATTACGTTGAGTGTCGAATCTTCCAAGAGATGATTACAATCCAGCGTTAAGTCCATAACTGGCAAATCTCGAGCTATTTAATGAAATTCTGAGGTATATATTGAAGAACAAGATCTAGCAGAGATTTAGAGCAGTGATTTGCGATGGAACTCCTGTGCAAACGGGTAAACAAGATGGAAATAATACTGTGGAGTTACATTCTTAAGGACATTCATGGCGCAATATGATGTATGCATTTTTATGTAACGGCCGCTCAATGAAGTATTCTAGTGTTCTGTTGTGGACAAACACACGTGAGCTCCATGTTCATCATAGACCTGATAACCAAACTGCTCTCATGTGATCCTCAGACCAAACCCATCATTAATTTTCAACCAATTCCAAGCTCTGTAGTTGATGTTCCTGAAACAGTTTACGAAAGGATCTAAGTTTACTGACCCGCGGTATTACTAAAAATCTGTTAAATTTGAATTCAGCAAGGGTACAAAGCAGATCATAATAATATGCCGGGATTTGAGAAACTTGCAATGCCGGGGCTTAAGCCATGGCAGGTCTAACTAAAAGCTATACAGAATGCTTCGATTAGTCGTTTATAACAGAATCCGATTCTGATGATTGAGCGTTTGGTACGATCGATACAAAGAACTTATCGCCCCATATGGTTCTAAATATCCAGTTCTCCTTCTGTCAAGATAGTGCAAAAAGTTCTTAATCTATGTTATACAGTAAAATCAGAAACTTTCTCTGAGGATCAGAATCATTTCTTCAGTTGCTCCACTAAACATCCTATTTGTCATCCAGAAAATTGTTGCTAGCGGGTGTGAGACAATGAACGGAAACAATAAGAAGATTTGTATGTAACAAATTCTTCCGCAGAAAATTTCCTCCACCAATGTGCCAGTTCGCTGCTTTGATAAAAGCGCAGCAGAAACGTCAATCATCAATCACTTCCTACATGGAACTGATAGAATGGGGGAGTACTCCTATCACCCCCACCTTTCTGATGATAATTAAGTTTGGGATTTTTTTGGGGTAATTTATTTTTATTTTTTTTGGGGTTAGTTAATCAACAAATTTCCTACCAAAGTATCCGTGTCATTCGATCGATGTTGAAAGAATGATCAAGATGTTTCCGCTGTTTTAGTAGGTCGATTGTTTCATACTTTCTGACATAGGTTGAATCTACACCAAACATGCTCGATCGATACCTTCAAGTACAGACAAAATCTGCTTTCTATGATATTTTGTTACTTGCAGGTTGTTTGCATGTAAGAATGTAAGGATATTAAAGCTATACTGATATCTGGCCTATATATTATTTTTGTTTTTATAACAAAGATTCAATGTACAATGTGAAAACAAATTTGCAGAGATTATTTACCATTTCAGTTGTCTGAAGTGAGCACCAAAATAAAGTTGTTTCAAATCTGCACTACAACTTTTGTATGTTTTTAAACCAGCTAATATATATATATTCTATATATACTATATATATATATATATATATATATATAAATATTATATTATATAATATATATATATATATATATATATAATATATATATACTATATATATATATATATAATATATATATATATTTATATATAATATATATTATGGGTTGGGAGGGTTTAAACCTTTGACGTTATAGACCATTGGTTTTAACATGAGTTTAAAAAAACATAAAAAACACAATGTCTTAAAACATATAATTCTAAAAGTATCTAAAAAAAATATAATTTATTAATGATTTTCCTTTAGCATGTGATATGACGTTTTCTCAAGTATATTCAATCGAGAGGTAGCTGAAGGCAATAAAAGTAATTTGCGAATTTTTTTATTAGTGAGATGATTATAAATATATATATATATTAGTAATAGTATTATATATATTATATTCTATTATACTATATATATATTATATACTTATATATATAATTACATATATATATATATATAATATATATATATATATATATTTAGTAAATTAACATGTTTAAAGACATGATTCTTGTTTCGTAAGTCTTGGGAATTCAATTTTCAACCATTGTATCCACATTTCAAAGTTTTAATAAATCATAATGGTGGGTGTGGAGATTTAGTGAGAAAATGTGGCATCGTAGTGTAAGTGGTTTTAATTGTGCTATTATCATCCTGTATCCTTTAAGAGAGTTCAATATAGTGAATTGTCGTCATATCGCAATTGGCCATTAATTTTATTTTTATTTTATTTTATTTATATTTTATTTTATTTTATTTATATTTATATTTATATTTATATTTATTTTTTTTTTATTTTTTTTTTTTGAAAATAATAAATTAAGACATTTTTATGTAGAGTTTTATTATATTATAAATGTTCAAAAACTTAGTTAAAATTTATTGTAAAACTAAAAAAACAATAATGAATTTGTATACAGTTTTACAGTTATCAAGAATTTGAAAATTTAAGATCTAAAGAAACTTTAACTAAGGACTTCTCTTCAAAATATGGGTTAGCACATGTGTATGACAGTTTCCAGTAGTGATTTTTGCCTTTAAAATCTATTAAAACCATTAAAAACACATTAAAACCATCAAAATAACATAAAAAGCCAAAAAAACAAAAGAATCATTGGTTTATTTGTTTTTTTTAAAAAAAAACAATGGTTTTTTTTTTTTTTAAACCATGTTTTTTTCCAACCCTATAATAATATATATTTATATATATATATATATATATATTATATATATAATATAATAAGATATATAATATATATATATATAGATATATATATATGTATATGTATTATATATAATATATATATTAATATATATATATATATATATTATAATATATAGGATATATTATTATTTTTTATATACTATACAATATATAATTATATATCTATATATATATATATATATATATATAGTATTTTAAAATTATATCTATATAAATATATCAAATATTTTATAAAGATATATATGTCTATTATTATAGACTATATTTATACAGTATATTAATATTATATATATATATTCCCTTTCAATTACATTCTTATTTTAATTTCATTTTAATTATTTTTTATTTTTAACAGCGAAAAACTTCAAAATAGTGTTTGTATAAAAAAGTGTTTTTTTTTAAAATTCGTTTTTTTAAACATTGTCTTTCTGTTTTTTTTGTTTTTTTTGTTTTTTTATTTCGTCTCTTTTCGTTTTTTTTGTTTTTTTTTATTAAATTCCTTTAGCCAAATTAGTTCTGCGATTATTTATGTAAATTATTTATTATTTACCTGTGTTATTATAGGAAACTGGGTCTTCCAGGAAATAATTAATAATATTCTTAAATTATATACAATTAAATGGTTTAAGTTGATAATCTCATAAAATTTTTGAAAAACTGTCTAGAGAAAAAAACACCTGTCACATTCTCTATTTACTGTTTTAAGGAAATCACTAACTAACAAAGGTAAAAAGAGCATCTCTGTAATTGCATCTTCATGACTGGCCAAAATGGTTCAAGAGAAAGAAACAAACTACTGAATTTTGAAAAAATGCATGTGATAGACATAAAAAATGAAAATACTTGGAAACAGAAAGAGAGAAGAGTACAGCAAAATCAAGGAAAAGAAAGCAAAGTTAAAGAAATGCAAATGCTAACAAAGCAGAAAAGAGCACAAATAAGCCTTCAGTTGACACTGTTCCTATCATTGATTAAATCTAGTGTATGTTCAAATTGCGTCAATTGTTGAAGACAATAAAGGTCATATATATATTAATAATATAAATATAATATATATAGATTTATATAATTATATATATAGTATATATCTATATAAATATATATCTATATTATATATCATATAAATTACTATATATATATATATACGGTATATATATATATATTATAATATATATATTATATATATACTTATATAATAGATATAATATATAATAATATATATATATAATATTATATATATATAAATACTATTATTATATATATGATATATTATATTATATATCATATATATATATATAATATATACTATATTTTTATATATATATTATATATTATATATATATGATATAACTTATATAATATAATATATAGTACCATAAATATATATATATAACTATAATATATAATTTATATATATTATATAATATATATATTACTAATATATATATATATATATTATATATATAATATTATATATAATATATATATATTATATAATATTATATATAGTATATATATATATATTATATATATATATATATATATATTATATATATATAATATATACATATAACTATATATATATTTATTATATAGTTTATATATAATATTATATATATATATGATATATAATAATATATATATATATATATTATATACGTATATAGGCCTAAATATACAGTATATATTTTTTACTTTATAAAAACAATGCTACAAATCAATACACAGGTGAATACGTAAATTAAAAGTAATTTATCATATTTTTTTCAGTTGTAACCTTAACAGAAGGTCTCAATCTGAGCAAGGAAATGCTACGATAGTGGATGAAGACAGAGTAAATGGTGAAATTGGATGAATTTGTCAGTCAGAGGACTACGTCAGTATGGAATATCTCTGGGCTTCACTTTCCAACAATGTTTCGTCAATGCGAGCATGGTGGAAATAGTTTAATGCTAAGCATTGCAAGATTATCAAAAGTGGGCTCCCGAATTTAGATCCATCTTTGCATTCAGCGCATTGAAGAAGAAGTTCTCCGCAACATGCAAACATACTCCATTCAAAAATAAGACACAGGCTCGACAAAGTGAATATGCAGAAAACTAATTATTCAATAGTCATAACTTGAAATTGACAGACGGCGCAGCCAGAGCCGTCCGAGTACTTTTCTTCAAATTAAGTAAAAGTTGGAGTAGTTAACGTCATCAAATTCATCATCCCTGAAAACCACATAACCTATCAGACCAGAACGTTTCGTCAGTCACAGTAACTATAGGTTCTACGTGTAGGACATGTGAAGTTCTGATAAAACCAATCTAAGACACCTCTGCCATAGCTTTGAGTCAGAGTCTGACTCCTCCTCTCCACAAATATAGCATATGAGGATGAGAATACAGACATTTAATCAGTACGATGGCCACATGATTGGGCGAAACAGGGTCTAGAGGATCAGATAGCAGAACAGTGTAGAACAGGCATTTTAAGGGACTATGATGGTTCTTTAGAATTTAGTAATTTTAGTTAGGCCTAATCATATAGTTATAACTTCTGGGGTACTATATTCAATATTCTTTATTTGTGTAAGTAATGTATAACATTATAGTCATATACTAGAATTTACTCATCATGTCTATTTCATTTCTATGTAGATACTTCTTCAAGTATTTTAACGCTTCAAAGTAGATGAGGATGTAATGTTGAAATAAACTTGACATATTTTTTTCTTATATGTATTTACTCATGTGGTACAGTTGACACTTAATTTCTGATGCACAGTATAATTAATAAATTAACAGTTCATGTAATATTCCTTATATTGTTAATAAATTTAATAGAATAAAGAAGAATAACATTGAGTAAGAAAAATAATATATTAAAAACAAAAACAATAAAAAAAAAGGAAATCAATTTTTTTAATTCATCATGTTTTTTTTAATAAAAAATGTTTTTTTTAAATAATAAAACGGGTCGTTTTATTCAATTACATCTCTACCAACGAGCAGCAGACCTTCGTAAAGACTTACTTCGAAGTTTGAGAAAACTAAGTCTGAAGAGAGAATAGCTTCATTATCCAGCACGACCTAATTTCACATGAGTCTCTCGCACTCGTTTGCGATACAATCTACCAATCCTGAGCTGTAAAGATATTTAAACCCACCAAGGATGCAAACTCAATTCCTAGTTGACGACCTACACATTAAAAACAATTCCATTCCTTCTTAAATCTAAGCGATATGCTTTACTGTTCTATAAAAATGACATATAATCCATTTTAAAACATAGCATAAGTTCTAAAACTTCATACTGTTTCTCCTTCGTTATCTTAATAAGCTTCCCCTTTCCTTATTTGTAGACGTCATCGAAATTTTTTCTTAATTAATATTTCCAATCATTCTCTCTTGCTCTAAGTTTTTACCATAGGAAGCAGGGAACACCCAAGGACTATTATTCTTCTTAAACATGATGATAAAGAAAAACATGAAGTGGAAACAATAAGGAGGGATTTATTATATTTGCATTCATAATATAGAGGCTAAGGAAATGATGAAGGTAGATAAGAGGATAGGGCTAGAATGAGTAATGAGTAGTCTTCCC
>JABUQX010040960.1:0-31681 GCA_015478945.1 Trachelipus rathkii | reverse complement strand
CAAGTAGAATGGAGGAAGTAGGGCTTTACTAGGTGATTTGTACCCGATTTTTTTTCAACATAAGTGAAAAAGTGATTTAATTTGTAAAAAGTAGAAAAAAATGTGACTGTATGAAAAAAAAAAGTAGTAAAATAAATGATATAGCTATTTGAAAAATTAATATTTTGAAGAAAACGTAGAAAAGATTTTGGTGACATTACTCTTAAAATTTCAATAGTGACTATTATTTTCCTAATAACAGATATTACCTTTAATATTTTGGAAATTCTTATAGATAATATGAAGTAGGTTTTAAATAATAAATGACTGAAAGATGAAGTAATATAATAAATGAAATGTTAGTTTTGAAGAGTCAAATGTAAAGAAATGAATATTATATATTATTAAATATATTTTACATAAATATTAGTAATCCACTTTACTGTATTTGAGTTCCAACCTATAAATAAAGTAATCCTTTGTATTTATAATTATCATTATTATTTTCTTTAATATAAAGTCAGTATATGACTTGTTTTTTTGTTTTTTCAACCTATGTACCCTGTTATAATTTTTTACTGTCTTTTTCAGAGACTCCTAGTTTGAATATTAGTGATATACTTGTCGTCATTCCGTTTGATGTGTCCCCAGCTTGCGTCTTAATATTTGTTTTCTTTTAGTCTTTCAATTTTAATAACATCTTTTTTAGCAGTTGCGCATTCACCTTTGTCTCCTTTTTACGTTATTAATATTACTGAATGAATCTAGATAATTATTTTTTTTTTTGGTAGATTTTTTTGTTTCCTCTTACTCACAGCCATATTTTTGTTCCTTGATTTCGCTGGAGGTTTATTTCCGGTTCTACCATGTTTTTCTTTTTATCAAGTATAGTCAATGTATTGTTTATATGCTAAACGTCAAATGGAAAGGAGCTCTGGTTATATAAATATTTTCTAAGGTTTATTTTATTTACATTTTTAGAGCACTTAACCCGTGATTAAAGATTTTTATAATTCCTGTTGGATAGATATGACCTGGTATTGTAAGAGTTTGCCCTTGATTGTTGGATATGCTTTTCCATTTGAAATTATATATTACAATTGCCACGGCAGTGAGGCTTTTTATAACTCTTATATTAACTGTGTTGGAATTTTGCAGTGTTTCTGATTGGGATTCTATGTTTTATTTAATAAACTGAGCACAAATACATATTCCTATAGAATTTTTTTCCCGACTCTGTTTCGTGTTTGCCATTAGTATGTTAGTTTCCTATTTCATTACGTGGGTATGTCCGTTGGATTTCCAATGGTAGCATTCTTGCTATCATTGACGTATTATTTTGGCAGCTTTTTTGGACAATTTCTTATTAGGGAATGACATGTAAATTTTTTCAACAACAGAGAGTCGAACAGAATTGATTTTGTTTTAAAATGTGTACGAATTTTAATGTGTTTTTGTGCTTGAAGACAGTTAAAACAGTTTTTTGTCCTTTTCCAAAAATTCAGTTTACTTTCTACCTCTCCAGAATGGATTTTTAATGCCCAGATGGTAAATGAGTTTCCGTTATTAAAAAAGCCAGATCAAATTTTTTTTAAATCCCAGTCCTATTGAGAAGTTTGATAAAGAGAGAGATAGATACCATGATGACGAAGAAGAATGAAGGATGAATTAATGGTTCTTCCTTTTGGAAGAAGCCTGTGACACTCGTAAAGATAGCCGGCTAGTTACAAGTTTAAGCTTGCTTTCATGGTAGTTTTTTTAACAACCTCACAATTTTCTAATGATAAATGATAAGGAAATACCCTGATTAATATGTAGAAATACTTCTTACCAGATAATTGTTTCCACCTCTTTCAGCATTCCTTTATAGTGTAAGATCCTATTGAACCCAAGTTTAAATGAATTAATAAGCCTGTTTGTTTTAATCTCACTTAGTTTCCCTCATGGTATGACCCAGTTGTAGAAGAAACGATGGAAAGGATAAAATTATTTTGAGAGTTCTGCGTAGTATCTATCCCTTTAAAAGTTTGTGTTATTGTAATGATAATTGAAACCTATATTTAAAGTCCCCTTTTGTTTTGTACTATGGTTCATTGCTCGTTTATAGTCTTTCCAGCTGATTTGTTTACATTTGACTGTGATCTTATGAAGGCACATTTTGTAATGGACTCGACCAGTTATTAAGAGCGTTCAGTTTTTATGATAGAGTAGTCGGTCAGTAGGTTAACCTAGACAAATGGCCTGTAATGGTATTACGAAACTCCGATTTTGATTGTAGACAAATAACCGTCACATCATTTGAATTCTTTTTTGCGATTTTTTCACAATGCACAAATAAGTTTTCCATCTTTATATTTTTTCTTAATATGGTGCATGTTTGGATCAATAATGGCTTTGTTGTTTCCTAACTGATCTTCAGGAATGCATCTTCTAACTACTTATAAACTAATAATATAAATTTTATTATAATATTAGTATTACTTATTATTTGTAGTATAATATATATATATATAATATAGTATATTATATATATATAACTTCCAAAAGGTGTGCCCGCTAGTTGGAAATGAAGGTATTGAAAAGATGTAAATTGTATGCTTTTTTGAATGGTTTCGCCTCATAGATAAGGCGATGACTCCCTATTCATATTTTCAATCATTTTGGAAAAAAAGGATTTTTTTTTTATGTATTAAATTAGTAGCATTATGAATGAAGTTATGTTTGTTTTTTGTACTTTCTAATAAATTTTAGTCTTACAAAAAAGAGGATAGGTTAAGAGTGTTTTCTGACGTATCATGACTAGTTCCTGAAAAAGTTCTAGAGCCATTAGCAAGGTAGCCAAGTATACTGTATCTCCTCCAGCACATTTCAGAATGACACATTAGTTTATGCCCCCCAGTTAGTTTTGGTTCGATTAGGCTTACAGTTTTGTAATTTGTACAAAGGGCCAAATGTGTGATTTTCCATGTCTTTGTCTTCCACGACCACTGATAGGCAAATCACAATGTCATCATACTTTGTTTAAATTTAATTTGCTTTAAAGCCGCCGAATGCTTTCATTGTGTGCAGTGTCATAACCTGCTATAAGCCTTTCAGTAACGTGTTATATGCTATCATTGTATTTATAAAACAATTTTCGACTAGTTGATGTGTTCTTTCCAGATACGAAATATTAGAAGCAATTTTGAGGGATTTAGTTCATCACCTAAAGGAATTTGAATATTAAGTTTATATGCTTCCAAAATTATATCCATTTCAAACTTATGAGGGATTAATTTAAATTTTTTAATAAACTGAAATAAATTAAAATTATATTACTTGTTTTTAAAACATAATGTTATGAAGTTTTCAAATTTTTATATTTTACTATTATTTTCATTGTTGCGAATTCAGGTTATACAGAAGTAATAAACTTTGTACAAATGTTGCAAAAAATTGGCGTGCATCCATATTAGATTATATACTATACTATGAAATAAGTTGCAAATAAATATTAGCTACATAACAACTGTTAAAAACAGTGACATAAGTTATGTACCGATACCAGCCTCTTTTAGGTGTAGATGAAGCGGAGTTTCGTATATATTACTTTCTGAAATCTTTTTTGGTTTTTATGGCTTTGTGCACAGAATTTTTTGGCTCCTCCTGTTTAATTCCCACATGCACCCCCCAGGGGTCTAGTACTGGAATTATTAGATTAATTATTTAATTATTTATCTATTAATTAACTTTTAGTATTTATTATTATTATCTATATTATAATTATATATAAATTATTAATATTATTTTCTTTAGATATTAAAGATGTAATCTGAATGGTTATTCTCCAGTACTCAGGAGTTACGAGATCATGTTACTGAAAGACATGTACAGGTAAGGAAGGTAGATATTTAGTTACACCCCATTTGTACGAAATTTAATAAGCAATATAAGTAAATTAATGGGCAAAATAATTATTTTGATATTTTAATACTAAATTAATAATATTATTGTAATCATTTTCTATGATTAAATGGCCACTTTTCTTTAGATAGTTCCAAAGATGTTTAATGTTATTATCTTTCTCGTTTTTAGATCGGGATAGTACCATTTCTTTCCTATTTTTTGGCAATCCCGTCATTTTTATTGATTTTAACAGATAATCAGTATGAATAATACTCAACCTAGAACTGTAAGAGTTATATAAGAGATGTAGGGTAAATTTAATTATTATTTAATTGTTGATAGTGTGGAAATTAGACCAATTATATTTATTCCTCAAATTTTGAATTTATTAATTTGATATAACAGTATTAGAAACAAAAGTATTATTCATTAAAGTTTAGGAGAATGCTTTATTGTTTTTTTTTTTTTTTTATTTTTTTTTCGTTAGTTAGATTTTAAGTGCATTATCCCCATAGATTAGGACCTAAGTATTAAATCAATATAGATAATATAAGATATAAAATTAAGATTATGAACAATTTAATAAAAGATTATATAATGGTTTTATACTAAATAAAAAAAATGAAGAGTATATATTAATATTTACATCATATTGTACCTATTTAATTAAAAATAAAATAAATAATTTATTATGTACCATTGTTTTTTTTTTTAAACTAATATAATTTTTTTTTATCAAACATTTTTTTTTTGTCTTATTACCAATTTTTGCTCTATTTGTTTTATACATTTTTCATTAAACTTTTATTTAATTGTTTTCTTTTTATCCTCTGTTATTTTAATGTTTAATATAACCAATGATTTGTTCAATTAATCTTACTTTACTATTTGCGATTTGATAAAAGGTGTTCAATGACAGGGTTAATTTCCCTTATTGCAGTAGTGTTTTTTTCCCGCAACATCTCCATATATTCCTTAGTTTGTAGCAATACCGAGCCAGTTAATTGTAATCCTGTACGTCATCCAGTATCGCCGATGCTACTTACTCGGCATACTATAGTTTTTCTTAATATCAATTCATTATTCATTAATTTCTTTTATTTATATTAAATATTGAATTTTAAATTAATTTTATATTTCATCACTATTTTTCATCAATTATCTAATACTAATTTAATATATATATTATTATGTAATTTATACTAGCTAATTATATAATATATGATACTTGAATTAATAATTAATATATAATTATATATTCTATTAATAAGATTATAAATAAGATACTATAATAATATTAATGTTTATATTATATATAATTTCTGAAAGATTATATATAATAAATATTTTTTTATAATAATATTTAATAATTCATAATTTGTTTATAATATAGTTATTATATTATATATTATAATATTATATTATATATATAAATATATTATTTTGTAATATATATATTATTATTAATAAATATTATTATAAATAATATAATTTATTAAATAATTAAATATAATTATATATATTATATTGATTAAATAATATAATGAGTATATTATATAATAAATTATTAATATAGAATATTAAAATTAATTAATTCATATTATCATAGAACATTTAAATATTTAATTGTCCATTTTTTATATCTTTATGGCGGCTTCCCTTAATGTATTCTGGTATGCATTGCATGCCTATAAATATATCGATACATAATAATCAATTCGAATAATTTAAATTATTATTGATAAAGATAATAAGAAAATGAATAAAATTTCTGAATAATTAAAATTAAATTATAAATTGATATTAATAAAAATTATATTTAAGCATTCAATTATTATAATAAATTAAGTATAAATAATAAGTTAAATAATAATAATATAATATATTAAATATAAAATTATATTTATATAAATATTAATCGGTTGTTAATAGGTGCAACATAATTTAAAATGTAATAACTTTATATGTTTGTATGTTTTTTGGTAGAATGAAAAATTTTGAATGTCAGACGAATACGAAATAATTATATAAGAAAAATTGACAGAATAAATAATAATAATGTGGTTTTATGGAAAATAGGATCTATGACTTATAATATTTCGGGTACTATATTATTTTTTACACCGATCTACTTTATTCATAGGTGGAGTATAGGTGCATTCCTTTTCGTTTGGTTAACATGTTTACTAAACTTAGTGAATCTTTTGACTGTTAAGATTAACAATTGTATTATATATGTTTAAGCCACTATTTGTAGATGAAATTTAAAGGCAAACCCACTAATTCTAAGAGAGAGGAGAAAATATATTCTTATAACTTTTTTAAAGAAGAATTATGACCGTCCACAGAAGCAGCCGTAATAGTCAACGATTTACGAATTAATTTGGAATTTTTTTTTCAAGCAGTCCACGTGGATCAAATCCGAATAAGGTATATTTTAAATATATATATTATAATTATATAAGTAACATATTCTTCAGAATTTTCGTTATTTATAAATTTTTATAACATCGCTTGATTTGTTACATATTCTGTATTTATATATGTTTTAATTTTATTAATGTCGGGTATATATTCCAATATTTTATATATTTCGATCTTTTAGTATTTCATCATCATATTGAATAGTATGATAAGAAAAAAAAAACGTAATATATTTACAAAAGTTTTAGCAGGATGAAAATATATTTCGTTTTAGTTTACTTGTATGGAGGTTCCGGTGGTGCGATGGGGCATAGTTGGGGCTGATTTGGGCGAGGCTCGGCACAGTCCGATAATTTTATTTCAGACCTCTTTCCTATAATGTGTTGGTCTATTTATTCGTGTTAGAGAAATATCTATCTTACATACAGATCTAGTTTTATTATTCATGTTTCTTCGGCAGATCATTATTGTTTTTTTATTTTTCTTATTTTTTTTTTTATTTTTTTTATTATTTATTTATATTTATTTTTTTTTATTATATTTTTGTTATATATTTTTTTTATATTTTTTTTGTTTTTTTTATACTTTAACTTGATGAAATTACTCACATTAAATACTGTTAGTAGACCATTAATATAGTCAATACTTTATTATAACTCCGCTCATATGCAATTTTCATTTTCAATCCGGTATATATAGATTAATTGAATTTCTTGATTTTTGAAAATCGGAGATAGACCATAGTGTTCTGGTGAACTCAAAGTAAGAAGAATTGTGACGGAAAATAGAGAAAATTCTTGTTTGACCCAACTCATTTGAATATATATATCATTTATACTTTGCTAGCGAGTTATGATTGTTAAGGGGCTCAAAGTATCTGGACGTATTGGATTATCAACTCCAGCTTTGAATTTAAGAGTTGTTAAATATATATGTTAAGTATATCTTAACAGAAATTTCGGAAATGAGGTGACCAGAATTATTGAGACATCTTCCTATATCGTCCAAATTTCCCATGTATCTTCCGAGTATACCCAAAAGGAGATTTAACTTTCAGATGTATATAATTAAATTACAGTCATTTTCGTGAATTATTATTAAGTCAAGGAAATTTTCGGAGATGTTATAAAAACCTATATATTTTTTTTACCCCAAAATGTTTAGCTGTATAGATAACAGTAGTATAAATTTCCATACCAGTAACCCGTTATTCACTTTGGGTGTTAGGTAACGCGTATAATTATAGTCATTGGTGTATGGATAGGTGTACTCTATTTACCTTTTTAAGAGTGAGATAGTTTTTTATTTGTTCGTGATATTATATATAATATACTCCTAGGGATAATGACATTTTGGAATTAAATTATTTTGGAGAGATCCGGCTATCTTAGGTTAAAATTCGAAATTAGAGGCCAAAGGTATGATGGAGTATATCCTCCCATGGGGTCAGATGTCGAGGTATGATAATGTTATTAGAATGTTTATCTATATGTCCTAGGTATTTCTTAAAAATTATTAACTAGTATTCGTAAACGTCTTATTAGATATTAATATTTTGAAACTATGTCACTTTTGATTTATCCCGATCGATAGTACCCGTGAAGGCATCAAAACTTTTGGAAATAAAAATAAATGAGTATTTAAACAAATAATAACAAGAGGATCTTAACAAGACGTGCTAGCGACACAGATGAGTTGATAACGGCTTAGTAAATAAGATAGTTTATACCTATATTTATAAGATACTGGCCTATAAATTACAATTATGAAGTTATTGGAATAAAAGGAAATCAAATAGTATGGTAGGTGAAATTTTCATTCCTATCTTCGTTATTAAATTCAATCAGTAATATTGTGTATATTTTATAATAATAATCATTATTTTATATATATATATATATATACGTTATTTTAATAATATATATTTGTGTTAGTGATATACATTGTTACAAATAGTTATACATGAAGTGTCCATTTTGGAACATTCAGATGTCATAATAAATAATATAGTGAAAATAAGATATTATAAAATTTATCTCATTTACTTCACGTAAAAAGATAGACCAATGGTCCCAAGACATCAGGTGAGTTTAATAAACATATTAAATAAGCTAAAATATGGTCATGCCGTAAAGTTAGTGTTATGGTATATTAACCAATATATCCCTAAAATAACTATTACGATAGTATTTATATTCAGAGATATCCCCCCACGACATTTGATTTGCGCTTACCCTCCTCCTGAATTAATTATTTTTCTTGTTCCTCTCTCGATTTTTATTGGATTTATTGATGATTGGAATATTGTTCGCTGAGTTGGATCAGCTTGTCGTCATCGGCACTTGTATATAATTTCACTATCTGCGCGTCTATTTATTAGCCCCAGGGTAGTGAACTGTCGGACAATTCTTATAGGAATGATTAAGAATCGTCTTTTTATACACGTACTGATTCACAGCCGCCGCCCTTCAGAGAGATACATAATAGGAGGCGCAGTTGGTTGTATATTTGTGCTCGTCGTAATTTGGCTTCTTAGCAATATGCACCAACGCAACGACTGTAATTGATGTGCGTCTTGTGTTTGATCTTATGGCTAAGAGGAGTTCTAAAATTTGGTGCCTTGCTGGCTAATTGGCGACCTAGTTAGGACTATATTATTATATTATTTTTTATGTTTTTGTAGGGGGGGCCTAGATATCCCCAACATTGAGAAAGACCTTTCGACATAAGGCGTACTGTGGTATTTACGATGAGTGGTTGGAAGGATGCTATTTTCGGTCTATGCAATTTGCTGTCAATTCATTTTTGTCTGACTTATTAGACAGTATAGTCAACTCTTGAGCAATGAAAAATGATTTTTGATGACACTACCAACGCCTTATAAAGCGGAAACTCGAAAGTGACCTTTAATTTGAAAACGAAATTTGGTAGGTCGCTTGTCACAATTTTATTCTAAATTTTAATAACAATATAAATGCTTATTTTAATATTTACCTAATATACTTATAGTGATATAAAATTATAAAAAATGAGTTTAAAAGGCTGACAATGAGGCGTAATTTACAGGATAAGTTATATATAATAATATATATAATTATAACTATATATATTATATATATAAATTTTTAGTATATATTATTAATTATATAATGTTATTATTATATATATTATTATATTATTTTCATTTTTTAATTCGTCATTATTATCTTTTTTTCTCTTAAAGAAGGTAGGGGGAGTAAGCTGCCTAAGTAAGAAATATGAAAGTACAAGATAAAAAAAGTATTTATAACAAACTTGGATAAAGAAAGCAATAAATACCAGCATCAGTTATTATTTAGTTAATTAAGACGTGAATACGTCCAGGTTCCGCTGGAATCCACTATGAGTTTATAGTTGTGCTAGTGACGAGACACTGCCAATATAGTAAGTGTCACATGTAAGGTTAATCCCTTGGCCCAAGGTTGGCTGCACCGATAAACCCCTACCATCAAGAATACTCGCCATTTTACAATTCATGATATTATATGACCTTATTTTTCGCGCTCGCGAATCTAATTCTCTACCCTTTTAAATTTTTTCGATTTATTTACGACTCATTTAATTTTTTTCCCTGTCTCTAATAGGTGATCCGGTTCATACCACTTCAGACTATTACATGTTCGGAATTACATAAATAATATGAACGTATATTTTACAATCCTATTATCAAGTAAAGACAACTATTTAAACTATTTCATTTTTTTAATATTTTACGTATTTTATTCACCAACTTTCATTAATACCGTTTGCTTACTATTATTTTTATTACTATTATGTTGAACATCATGGTTAAGAGTATAGTCCTAAATGATTGTTTCATCGAGATTGAATTTATGATCTATAATTTTTATGTAGTAATAGTTCTACACTATCTTATTATATTGCACTAACTATATAAGGATACATACTATGTTAGAAGAGACTGGAGGCACTAGACTTGTTATTTCATATTCCTACACGATTGTAATTTGCTAGCATCTTTTGCATTTTTATAAGTTAATCGTTCACCTCTACATCCTTTGTGGGCATAATTCCAGATTCCGTGCATACAAAATATTACCTAGAATGATACCCCAAATAAATATTGTTTCTGACTACAGGAATACTTTTGTCGTATCAGTGTCCTTCTTAATCCAAATAATCTTTTTACTGGGGGTTCTCACTACCAGTTACCTTACATCTTGTATTGGTTTATTTAAACCAAATTCCTTTTTACCTGGATGCCCTATAAAATTTGTCTTGCTTCTACTCATCGTCTTTCAGAGCGTGGCAACTTACTCTTCTGATTAACGAAGGCAGAACATCCATCGCGGCATAGATGATAAAAGTAGTGGGCAGCGACTCCTTAGCTGGGCGCTCTCCTCTTTCTCACTAATTTCTTTGGTGACTACTAAGCTTTATTTTTTTCTACTTCCTCCAAACTTTTATAATGGGGATTATTCTAAGAAAATTAGCTCAACGCGCCCTCTGTATCATCGTCTCGCTATTATTAACCAATCATTTTGACATCTCTTATTCTATAACGAATTGACATCTATCTACATTACTGTTTTAGGGTGCTCATCTCACGGTAGGCCTGCATAACCACCCAAGCGCCATAGTGATATACTTTAACACCTGGCATACTGCTTCCCTATTACCCTTCTACCGCATGTTTGCATCCAAAACCTAAATAAATATATCCTTCTTCTCCTAAGTTTTTACAATTATGTTTCAATAATAAAGATTTTATACCCTCTTATCATCCAAAGCTACTTTTACTTAAATCAGTCCTTCAGTTCCGACTCCTGACAGGTGGACCGGCTTACATCTTCCAGCTCCACACTCAATAATTAATTCACCGCTCTTAATTTAGCGCCCAGTCTATGTTATTCCCCTTTAATCTTATTGAAGTGAATAGACTTAATTATGTCTTCTCCATCACTTGAGATTTCAATATACTTAAAGCTTATACACAATTTGCCCAATAATAATTACCTTACTTTTCAGCACTATTATATACTTTTTACATATTTTTAATATAGCTAGTCATTTTTTACTTATCTTTCTAAAAACGTTACTTCCAAAATATTGAAGAATTCAATCTTTATTTTTTTCTTTTATATTTTAAAAAGTTTAAAATATATACTTATCATTAAATTATATTACATAATAAAAATGTATATACTATATTATATGCGTGGGCTGCAATTAACTGGACAGACCAAATCTGTATTACTTGTGTGTATAAGTAGAAGATAATATTTTTCAGGCGTAGCGTACTTATTTTTTATTAGGTATATTATTTGAATTGAAATTTTCTTATTTTATTAACACTAAAGTTTAAATTAAATTAAATTTGTTTTGACCTTTTTCAATTCTATATATTCTTTATTTAATATGTGCTATTTCTTTTATTTTTGTACTTTCAGATGAGATTATTATTTATAATCTATGATTCGTTGAGAAAATTGTAAAAAGTTTCGCCTAAAAAGATCAGGTCTTATTCATCTCAGAACAAAAACTTCCTTTTGTACGGCCATTGAGATATCTAAATATATATTTTATAATTATATAATATAATATATATATATATATTATATTATAACTATTATTTTAAATTTTATAGCTAATATTTATTATATTATATTTTATATTATTATAATATATATATATATATATTATATATCTAATTATTTATATATAATAATAATATTATTAATCATTATGTATGTATTATGGCTATTTAGGGCTTAGTTTTTTACTGATGACCGTATTATATTGTGATAAAGAGTTATTAGGGTTCTGTGAATTAAGACTAGTGAATAAAGGGAGTCAAATGAGATACTAATTAATATGCTATATTATATATATAAATATTTGTATTATGATAAGTAAGGGGGTTTTTCGGGCGGGGGGAAGAGGGGGTGTTTCACTTAGTTTTCAGGGCAGAGACAGCAGGTGGGAGGCTGGGGGACACCGCCCGCTAACAGCTAAAAGCGGGGATCCAGGAGAAAAGACAAGATGGAAAGGCAGGGGACGGGGGTTAATTTATTGTGGTTAATAGAAAAAATGGGAGGTTAGAGTCACACATGTACTCATGTAATTTTAGGTTGACTGATGTAAAATAAATGTGTGGGTTAATGCAGATTTTAGTGATTTATAAGTCTATAAACAAAATAATTTACAGTTACTAATAATTTTAACGAGTTTTAATAGATGCGGATTTTATTTTTCACAATTTGTGTCACCGATTTGTGGAAGGCATTATTTTTCGATTATAGGAAGTGTTTAACTCATATACTGACTGGAGAGGTAGAAAATTTCGTTATTTGTGGATCCTATATTACTCATATAGAGAGGTACGAGTAATTTAGATATTAATAATGCTTTCAAAAACAATTGGTTAATGTGTATTTTTAATTTGTATGGGTTTCTAAAGAATTTTCTTCCCTAGCATCTTTGATATTTTTGTCTTAAGAATTGTATAGCAAAATTTAAAACAAAGCCTGCTCTCTTTACTCAGAATCACGTCATTAAGAATAATATAGTATGCCGTTTGAAACTTAAATATAATAAATTTAATGAATGAAAACAAAATATAAAATAAAGAAAACTATTTTATATTTATAATTTAAATTAAAACAATAATATTACATTATTTTAATTATATATTATATTATATATAGTATTTTATTATAGTAATATATATATCGTAATATGTGTTTATATATATATATTATATTATATATGATATCTATATATAGAATATAAAATTAATGATAGATTCATTATGTAATAGATAAATTATCAGGAATAATCTTCTTATATTGATTAAATTCGGGAATAATTTAGATAATAGGGTTAAGGACTAGAAAATTAGTTACCATAAGTTATATTATAGTGATTTATATATATTATATTATAGAGGAGGAGAGAGAAGAGATGGTAGAAGATAGATGTGTAGATGAATATATATAATCAGATATCTTATATATGATGAGAGAGAGAGTGAGATATGAAGAATAATTTTGTATCAAGCCATAAAATTATAAATTTACATTTATGAAATTATTAATTGAGTATAGTAGTCTTAATTCAATTTTCATGGTGGCAACGTGAAGGCGCGACAACATGATTACTACGAGGGGGCGATATTAATTTACTCTGGTTTTTTGGAGGCGGTCGGCCATGTAAGGACTGTAGGCACGTGACGGAGTAATAGGAGCAGCCAATCGCCAACAAAAAATATCATCATAAAGCATAATCACAAAACTACAATAGTGTTCCTTGAAGAAGTCCTTTAGATATCTATAGTTCATAATCTGCCAGCATATTTGGTATCTATTTTTTTAACTTAGGATTCATTAGTAGAATTTTTTTACGTAAATTGAGTATTTATAACTTATGATTTTATGACCAAATAAATGCTAATCTCTTTCGGAACAAAGGACATTTCAAACTATTATTTAAATATTCCAACGTACTGTGTAATTTAGATTGCATTATGATTCACAAGAATGGTTGTTTTCCGATTCTGATAATACTGTATATAAGACTTTTTGTGTTTCTGATTCGCCACTAATTCCTGTTAAATCTTTTGAAGCTAAATCATAGTAAGCATACTAACAGCATCTGGTGTGAAAGGAGTTTCTTTTTTGCACTAAATCGTCTATATATAATAGACCATCCCGGTATGCTTGCTACTCCAAGACTTTCACGGGGGGAAAGTGGCCAGTTGTTCAGAAGGAGGGGGGTGGCTTAGGAAAGCTTGATGCAAGATATTTGAGCTGACTTAGCTTCTACCACTATACGAGAGTCACAGAACTTTTAATTAAGTTTAGTCGACAAGAGATTAGTCATGCTGGGTCATGAATAAAGGGCCAAAATACTGCAGGCAAACTTTACATAATAAGTCGAGATTATATATATGATATATATTAGTTTGTATAGTAACTTGATTGCTCTTTTCATTAAAGTAGCGGTATTTCGATTATAATCCCGGCGTAAGTACTTTAACATACATGTCTGGTGTAAATCTGTTTGTCTCATGTTGATTAGTATCGGGTAAATTATCAAGCGTAAGTGTAGACAACAAGGGGTAATTTAGTTTTTATTAGTACCTAGGATAATTATTTTTGTACTTTTGTATGGAAATGCAAGATTGGATGCTGCTATTGTAGCTTGGGCAAGAAATTGCATTTATTATACATAGTGTTAATTTATACGTGATTGTCAACACTAGTCGGCTAATAAATATTTAAAGTGTGTTTAATAGAACGTATATAATAATTACGTAGTAATATAGTCGTAATATATATATATAATAAGAATGATATATTATAATATATAACGCATTAGAGTTTTTAACATAGTTTGTAGAAGTTAGCCCTCCTCCATATTTTCGTTTCATGAGCTGCATACTGATTTTTATTATAAGGATATAGATTACGTATTCGATATATATAAGTATATTATATATCTATACTATACTTATATTATTAATATAGCTTCGATTATTAATAGAATTATAGTTATAGGATTATATATATATATATATTTATATTTATCGAATATAGCTATTAATATATATTACTTTGGTGACTATATATACGGCTTTGCGGTCAAAGTACTACAGCCAGAAAAAGTTCTGCTACTAATACTATTGATACTGGGTGATATTGTGGATGGGAGTTATGCATTGGGTTGTTGTTGTTTGGCTTTGACGCACTCTCACGAGATCGGCACTCCAGACATAGATGCAAGGTAAGTTGCAACGGATTCTTATAAGTAGAAGAAACCTCAGGGTCACTAACCTCTTAATTGAATAGATTACCAGATATATTGAACATTAAGAACGGTATAGAAGGAGGCATGTATCTCTCTTTACATATAAGAGTTCAAAGTAAGATAATCTTATAGTCTAAAATGAGTGGTATATATATCTTCGTTGTGTTTATCGTTGATTCTTTTAACAACAGTTGTATTACCTAATTTTTATGTTCGGGTGTTGTACGAGAACGTACGACAAGAGAATCAGAGCATAATATATTGTTTTTATAACTTATAAATGAGCTATACTTTTCAGTAGTATTTTTCATTATCCTGATGAACAATCTAAGATGATTATGTTACTTATTATAATTTTTTTTTTTGATATTTTTTTTAATCTACTAAGATACTGTCAAGGCTATAATACCTTATGCCATCACTTATATAGCTTGGATACATGGAATGAGTTTACTGAGGGTCTTATCTCACTAGGTATCTTTTCTCAGGAGGCCCAGGTAAGGACTATCTTTTCCAATATTACAGTGTGGGGTAAGTGTTAGATAATATGTCAGTTACTATTATTATGTGTGTATATATTTATATGTCCTGGGTGAGGGTTTCTATTAGCTTCCACTGATGGGGAGTATTTCTTGTGAGGCACCAACTATATACTAGATTATCCCTTGATGTGTCTAGTCTCAGTATGAATTGTACCTAGCGGTAGTTAACATTATATTGAGTGGCTGCCAGTTATTATATAATGCATTAGATAATATGCTATATTATAAGTATATTTAATATAAGAATTTACTCTTATAATTTTTATTAGAATTATATATCATATAGTGTATTTATATCTATATATTGTTAATAATATATAAATATATAATATATCATAATATAATATATTATATAAGAATGATATATAATATTATATATATTTTATTTTATTATCTTATATATTATATTATCTTATATATATATAATAATATTCTATATTTTGATGTGTATTGTCTTGCCTTTACTCTTTATTAACTTATGTTATACTATCGGATCGAGGGCGGTGGCGAGATCGAACCCGGCTAAGGTAAACGCATATTTATTGATTATTTTACTATTTGATATTTTTTTTATAATTTTATTTTCTAATAATACTATTATAGTTTTTATAAGGATTTACTAATATCATGTCTTTACTTTTGTACTGTGAATTTGTTGTAGTACGTGATTATTTGTTGAAAGCTGTTAGTTTTATTTGTTATTTTTATTTGGTTTAGTATGACCACTCGTACTCATATAATATAGTCATTTTATTCTAAGTGATTTTAGTATACATACTATTATGTATTTATCGGTACTACGTCATCTATGGTGTAGTGTATGAAGATTAATTTAGATAGTGTGGGGTCTTATAATAGAGGTGTATTAGTGCATCATAGCGGTTAGTATATGTATTAATCTATATATATATATAGTTAATATAATTATATATATAATTTATTATACTTATTATCGTATTAATATAATATATATAGAATTTACTATTAGTTTTATATATATAAGTTATGTATATATATATTAATAATTATATAGTATATATATTTAAATATTTAATATTATATTGTATTAATATAATATATTAAGTATTATATATTTATATTAATATAATATATGTATTTAATATGATATTATATGTATATATAAATATATATTTATATAATACTCATCCTTTATATAGTATTTTTTTTATATATTCAGTATTTTCTATTTAATAAGTATATTTAATTATATATTATATTTCTTATATATAAGTATATTAGATCATTGTATATAGCTATATTATATAGTTTTATATATTATTTCATATTAATTCTATAATATTTATTATATTATATATATTATATTTATATATAATATATATTAATATATTGTCATATATATTAATTATTATAATTTATAATAGTTTAATATAAATTATGACTATAAGCCACCTTTGGCAATGACCACATCACGTAACTCAATAATGATAATCACATTGATGATATAAGCTAAGAAGAAGCTATGCTATAGAAGGGTGAATTATTATAATATAAGCAGTGAACTAAGTGATAATGTACACTTGATGAATTATATCAACAGTATAACTAGAAAGAGATGATAGATATATTATAATAATATATATATATTATATATAAAGTATATATATATATATTAGTATATAATATATATATATATAATATATATAGTATAGTGGCTAGCAATCAAGTACGACGTGAATAACTAGTAATAGCGACAGTGGTATATATACTTAGATACTACAGTAATAAATATACCGTTGACGGTAAAATATAAGTGATCATAATTTTAAAGGAGATGATAGTTAGTAGTGAGCCTATATGTTACTAGTTACGTGATATATATATAGGTATATGTGTTGTTAACGCGTGATATATAGATGTATTACCCTAATTGTCCTGTACAGAAACATTGCGTGCCGATATATTATATATATAAATATATAGTAGTACCTTGTTACTCGAATTTAATTCGTTCCTAGAGGTAGTTCGACTAACGGGCAGACGAGAGAATGTGTTGAAAGAAGGGATATGGAATTGCCGATGTATCGTGGCTGACATGAATTTAGAGTATTCTATTGCTGATGGAATTAAATATGCAGTAATTATTGGAGGAGCAATGATTGCAATAAGTTTAATTTACAGTCAATACGCATATTGCGCATATTTGCTGAGGTTGGTTCATGTAAAAGGATAGGGATAAAATTGAATAATAGTGCCTGTGTGTTTTTTGTGAGTGTGTAAATAATTAGTGTATAATAATAAGTGAATGACCAGTAATATTCAACAAAAATTAAAGCAATGCTCGAAAAATATGTAATAACGAATAGTGATGATATTACTGCAAACAGTTTAATACGTAACATTTGTAATAATAATGTTTGAAAATATGAGAGTTTTATTATATTCCATTTCCTTGGGGTGTCTTATTAATTGGTAATAGTTAGAGACAAATACTGGAATTTTAGAATGGATGGTAGACTTTGATTCAAAATACAAAGGGGCTTGTATATTCGGTTATTGTTATATGTGATATTGCAAAGAAATCTAAATTTGTACATGTTATAAATACAATATGTTATTGTTATTTGTTATTGTTATTGTTTATGTTATTGTTATATATATATTATTGAATTTTATTTAGGAGAGTGTAGTAATGATATTATTATTATTTTGAGTTAAAGGTGTGAGTGTTGTGTTGTTATTAGTTATTATATAATAAGTTAGTTAATATATTATAATATGGTGATTGGATATTGATTATTATTATTATTATTAATTATTATTATTATGTAAACAGAGTGTGATTCAGTTCACAGAGAATGATCTCAGATCGCGAGAAATTGATTTACTCCTATTAAAGATTTAATTACGAGGCAGTCCATAATGTAAGTTTTAATATATTAAGTTGCTAGTTTTGGTGTCTCTCACAGTTGATGTGTTGAAAATAAAAAAGGTTGTGTTTGCTTAATTCTTTAATATGTCTGTCATCTGAAGTGGATAATTATAAGTGATAGTTGTTGTTGGACAGAAGTACGAACGTAAATTTTTAATCGAATGTTTTTGTATTTTGTTATCGGGTTTTGAATGTTTGAAGAGGTAAACAATGAGAGTTACGAATTAAAGCCAGATAGAGGGTTGATTTACACTTGTGATATGAAAGAATAGATGGAAAAAAGGAAATAAAAAAGAGAATACAAAAGTCGACCAAGGAAGAGTGCATACTGTTCATATTGTATGAGATTGAAATTTATTGGTCGGTTGCATCTTATTTTTCGTGTTCTTATGTCATTGGAGCCTCTTGTATATGTTAATTAATGTATGTATTACTTATTTAAATTTGTTTGTAAATCTGCCGACTAGATGAGGATGTAATTGTTATCGTTATTAATTGATTATTATTAGAGTTATTAGTTTAATTTTTAACTCTCGATGTCAGGGTTTGATTTTTAAGTGTAGATAATTGGAAATGTGCATGACATGATCATATAGTGTTGCATTGTTCTAGTTGTGGAGTATAATTTATTATAGTGAATTGAATAACCTCCGTCAAGTAATATTCAGTTAGATTAAGTGGGAATTTGTTCAGAGTCAGTTTTTGTTATAACATTATGTTTTAAGTGATTGTATGTGGTAATGGTGGTATGTAAATTTAATTAAATATTTGATTCCGCATCTACCTTTTTAGATAGATTTTAATTGTTGAGTTTCAGCTATATTCTATTTTATGGTATATGTGAAATGTATTTATATTTATGTTGAGTTCTTATTATTTTTTATTCCTGATTATTATTATAGTTAGTTGTTCTAGTGTATTTTATAATTTATTATATGACTAAAGTTATTATTTATTATTATTATTATTATTATTATTATTAATATTATAATGTTATAGATAAGTTATTATTATTATTATGTATTGGTATAAAATCATTATTATTGATGATAATTTTATTTTTACTTCATTGATTATTCGATAACTGTCAAATTGTGTAGTTTTAAGTCTCTTGTATAAAGATTAATTGTGAAGTACATGTAATAATCATGTATGATAAATCCTATTTAATTTGGTTACTCTAATTGTGAATGAAGGAGAATAATATTTAGATTCCTGTATTGTTTAGTGAATGAAGTCTGGTTTATAGTCGATGTAAATAAGTTTAGAATACCATACTGATCAATTATTTATCTGGTCAGGCTATCCGTAATTAGTGGGGCAAAGGTTTGTGAATAAGGGAGTAGACATATAATGGGCAGATGTTGGTTTAAAAAAAATAGTCGGACGTAGGTAATGTGTGAGCTTAATTAACTGAATTGTTAAGTACAACGTAAGGCCTAGCATTCACTCCTATGCTAAGAATAATTATTTTGGGGAAAGTATTATTTAGATAAATAGATTTGTATTTAGATAGATATTTCGTTGTTCTTGGATGCTGACCGGGAAATTGAATAAGTTTAAATGTTTTATTTAACCATTTTATTGCAAATATGCTTTGTTGTAGAATAGTTTGCCAAAATAGCTGTTTAGTTGTAGAAAAATAAGTACAGTATTTTGGAGTGAGAGAACTGAATAGCTAATTGATGTGTGTGGGATATGTAGTTTAATTGATGCAAGTGAGAGCAATAGGTGAATAGTAAGAAGGGCCAGAACTGCTTCCTTTTTTCATAACAGCTTGGACATATGCGTGCATCCAACACTGAGGTAAAGTGCTAATATTGAGCGATAGAGTATAATAGAATTAGGGATGGAACCAGCTCAGGAACCCACCCTCAAAACTCATGAAGTGCCAACTGTGAGGCTTTTCCTTCCCAACGTTCATAGATTTCAGAAGCCAATGTGCCTGATCAGATGTAATCACAAGCAATGCGTGGGTCACCTGAGGGGAGGAGGAGGATTGCTCGAACCGTGTAGAGTTGAGCTAGATGATATCAGGAGGCCTTTGGGAGTTGGGTCAATCTTGTGTTCTGGCGTTGAAATATCGAACGCATTTGACTGGGTATGGCGTGCGTCCTTGCTTTGCTGGTTTCCTCCTGCTTTTGCCTAGCTATCTTTCAAATCGTTCTATTGTTGATGGTAAAACGTCTATTTCTTTCTCTCTCAATAGCGCTGTTCTTTAGGGTTCTGTCTTGTCTCCTACTCTATTCCATCTTTTCATTAACGAAAGTCTTAGCTGCTCTTTCCATTCATTTGTTTTATCACGCGAAACTTAATTATTTTGCGCATTTAATAATTCTGCATCTTACATTTGCCTCTCGTTTTAATCTTTCTGATTTTATTCAAGCTGAATCTGTTCTATTTCTTAGAAGGATCGCCTCAACCTTGTGAAATCAAACTCTTTAAAGCTTAAACTACCAAATTCATATTTCAAAGACAAATACTTCTTTCTTTCGACGTTGACATCTAAAAATGCTTCAATTAACATCGTTAAAAAATGTTTTGAAAACTTTATATCACAACAGTTTTAATTTTATATCACAATGGTGGCTCAAAGAAGCTATGGGTTATATATATATTGCAAGAATTTTTTTTTCCCCTTATCAGTTATTCCAAGTTTACAAGGGTCCCATCCGCCTTGTATCTTAGTACTGCAATCTTAGTTTCATTTGACTTATTTGGTCAAAAGGGCTTATCCATTGGACCCTTTATCTTTTCATGCAACATTGGTGTTTTGTCTCTTTTCTATAGGTTCTACCGCAACATATGCTCGATGGAACAGACCACTCATTTAACACCACCTTTTATGATGCCCTCATTGCACAAGCTGTGCAGTGTGAACATTGTCACCTCCAGGCTTGTTTACTTGGTGCTTTCTTCTTTGCAACCACCTCTGTTTCCTGTTGAATTAATCTCTTTAAAGTTAGCTTACTCGCAAACTCTGCGTTAATGGTATCAAATTAAAGCCTTACCTTAATCTGACAGTAAAAGTATGAGAAAAATCTTGAAAATGAATTTTGATAGAATCTGGAATCAAATATCTTACCTACTCTGCCAGTTGACTCTTTTCTTGAAATTTTTTTCCCAACCCCAATTCAGCAGCCCTGATGTAAGCAGGGTACAAATAATAAAATGTATGCTATGCAAGACTTCAATTTTTGCTACCTAAATATTTAAGCACTGGGATTACTATAGTTTGAAGGTTTCATTATAATTAGGAAGAATTTTTAAACAATATAGAGTACACAAAATTTCTTAATTTTTTAAACTAAGGACTTTAGTATAGATGTTAAGTTTCAGCATTCTATTAATGACTGATACAAAAAAAAAAAAAAAAAAAAAAAAAATGCAAATGATTATTATTTTGATTAAGTAGTAGAGTTTGTTGTTGATCGTTACCTTCCAATCTTCCAATTGTCATTTTGTTTTTAAATCCATAATTTTATTTAGAAGCAATTTGTGTTGTATGTTTTATTTTATTGATAAGTTTTTCAACCTGATATTTTTCAGAATGTTAAAAGAAAATGTTGAAAAAATTGATGGCTCCTTCTCTGGGTTTAAGATGCAAGATGCGAATGAATTTCTTACCCAAGTTTTGGATTCCACCAAAGATGAAGTAACGAAGAGTCTGAATGTGTTAAGGAAGAACCATTTAATTGTTCAAACTATGCGTACCCAGAAAAATCCCACCTTTAATAGATCCAAATATCATTAACACACCGGATGAGTAGTCTGGCATAAAAATTATTAAAAAGAGTAATATTTTCAACCCCAAGCTGGCTTCTCCATGCAGTCCATGTCTCAGGATAAATCTTGTGAAGGAAAAACTGAAATAATTCAACCTTAAATCAAAATTGCACTCCAGAAAGAGTAGTGTTATCCAATATGATTAATAAATAGAAATGAAATTCATCATAAAAGACGAATACGTAACCAATCCTGTGACAAATAATTTGAATTTGAACTCTTTGAATCATTTAGATGCCTGGTTGGCACAACAAAGCAAGTGATGGTTTATCCTCACCCAAACCAATGAGTAAATGTTCTATTGCACCTAAAATAAATAGAAAGAACCTGTGTAAGAATATTAAGGAAAACGATTTTGGGGTTTTCCCCACTCACCAATTATGCTACACCCCTATTTAGTTTATAGAGATTAAAGTAAGTGAATAGGCTTACTCAGATCCTTTAGCTTTCAAATTAATACTCAACCTTCAAAAATTAGATTTTTTTCCCTTAATGGCCCTTAGTTCTCTGCATTTCTGCAGCATGTAGAATATTTCTGCAGAATGCTTAGATTATTCTAGATGCAAAGTATTAGGTTAGCAATATAAGTGTTTGATAAAACGCATTTAGTATGATCCTAAGTAAACTTTTAGGTTTAATCCATACGTCACCAAACTATTTATTTAAGATATAGAAATGTGAAAATGTTCATAGTAACCCCTCTCTGCTTCTGTAGTAAAAATATTATATAATTCTCTCCCGCACATTAGTTCTTGTTATTGATACTAATTACTCGTCTGGTCTCAAACAGGCTTCTATAAGACTAACATTTTGATTTCTATGTTCATTTTACTACTTATATAGCATTTGGCAAGAGAGCCAAGCCAAAGCAAGTACAGACGAGCGTCGGCCCAAACACAACCACGCGGGAGGACAGACGCACATTTACGATGCATAAAGTATACACCATATGTCCTTCGATCTATACAAGGCACGTCAGAAGATGGGCAAAAGTATTGTCATAAGATACACGGATAGTGTGAAATCACAATACACTCTAGGAGACGAAGAGCAACAGAATGAAGTGAAAGATCCATAACGCGCAGATACTCTTAATTCTTTAAAATATCTCACTGAAAAAGGAATTCGTTCCTTTGGTAAACTAGCCTTCACTGAGCTTCCAAGGTTAAAGTGCTCACAAATATCAACAAGTATACCATATCCGGAAATACCTTTATAGCCATATTCTATACCCCCCTAGGATACTAGTTATAGTACTGTAGTTTATATATATAATATGGACCTTATATATTGTGAATTATAGACTAACCCAAAGTATTACGAATAACTCAATCACGTATATATATAATATATGCGATAGCTATATGGGACATGATCACATGAGCCGTTAATGATAGTCATATATATATAACTAAATAAGTATACCTGTATGACATCTTACCACCTTTCCAGCAGAATTTGAAGAATGCGACTCACAGGAGGAGGGCGTAGTAATGCTACTCATAGGAAAAGGGAGTAGTAATGCGACTAATAGGAAGAGGCGAAAAGAAAGATCAGACTTACTGTCAACTTTATACCTTAAGTTTGAAACTCGTAGGAGCGTTCATGAAAAGTCTACCGTAGTGATTTCCATTAAGTTGAGTTTTTGCTGGAAACTTATCCACCATATGGTTTCAGCCTGAACAGCTTGCTGCACACTTAAGCACAACTTCTGCTCCCTTTATGCCTTAGAATTTCATTAAACTGATGCTTCTGAAAGAAATGCTTCCCACTGCAAACTACATTTAATCGAAGTGCTTGATATTTACGAAGATGAAGGATGTCTGGTTATTTCACCTTCACCTCTTTAGATGTATAAAGTATGACAATGAAAGAGGTGCGACGGCGCTTCTTGTTTCAATTCTGGTTCTCCTTTTGAACAAAGAAGACGAGAAGAACCAAAGAGGGAATGAGGAGTTCTCGACGGGACCCGTCATGTGGATTCGTCAGTGGTAGGCTTATCCCCTGGGCAAGGCCAATAACATACCGTCAGCAAACCCACGCCATTCACTTCATATTATGCTTATTCTTTTCTCGCTTCTGCCAAACTCCGCATTATCTCTCTTTAGGGAATCCTTTTCTGGACTCAATCACATTTCTTCCGGTCTCCAGGCACGCACCACTATCAGCATCGCTTACACAACCGACTCATTTCTCCTTTACATATGGACCAAACCTTCCAAATATACTTATTTACTTTTTTTCACACCACAACTTCTTAATACTTTCATTCCTCTCTTTATCATTTCTTCTCACATCTAAACACGCCCCTAAGATTGTCCATCTCATTCATTGTGACCTTAATCTATACCTCCTACTCCATGACAAATTTGTTACTACTTACATTAACACATGTAACATCATACCCTCACCCCCCTCTATTACACATGTAACATCTCCCTCATGCAAACGCCTAAGCTCACTCAGACTTAGTCCCTTTAACATCGCTCTAAGTTTTCAGTAATTATGAATGATGGTGGGTAAAGAGAGAAAGAAGGTGCACATTAAAGTGAAAATTGGCCGAGAGGTTTTTAGTGCGCGCTGGCCCAGGGGGAAAAAAACCCGAACGCGTGAGAAAGTCCGTCGGCCCAGTCTCAATTGAGCCCTTGAAGTTGATTAGTGTGTTAATACTTCTTAGCCAAGAAAACTGATTGATATGCGTTTTCCCATAGGAAAGGCATATTGTTCCGTTTCGTAGGAACAGCTTCAACTCTCTCAAAAATGGAATAAGAAGCTTATCAACCACGATATGATTATTTATTTAACTTGCTCTTAACGCGCAATGAAATTACCTCTTTTCAAAAAATGAGTCAACTCCCTAAAGTGCTCTTTCCTTAATTAAGTTTCCTTCAAGCTCTACGCAACTGTAAAGTAGTGATTTAATGCTTGCAAAACCTCACCTCAATCTGGGAAGAAAAAGGAGTAGAATAAATATAATAAAGATTCCGGACTAGGTTCCAACGTGTCTTCCGTTCAAGAGGCGGAGTTAGGTCCGAATGCTAACTCTCATTGATAAGAGATAGAAGTACAGATAAATTGACATGTTATCTAGAGAATGTATCACATATAAGAATGAGTTTGCAGTGATATCTAGGGGTGACACCCCCAAATAATGACATGTTTGTAGAGTCACTCATTGTGCAAGTGAAGATGGTTAATACAACGGCCCAGAAAGTCTGGATTGATAAATTTTCAATCCAAAAAATGAGACATCCCAATTTTAATTGCCTACATTTAGGCATAAAAACATGCATAATATCGTAAATACCGTGCCCAGTCCTCGACTCTACACGCAACTCGACAACAACCTTCAGAGCATATCCCTTTCTAAGATAAGATGATAAAGAGTTTAAATATGAAGTTCGCCCAATGGTCCTTATGAATGTACTGGATATATATTATAATTATATATATTATATATATCTATAATATATATTCTCTTATATATATATATATATATATTATATATATAGTATATATATATATATATATATATATAATATATATATATAATATTATATTATATCCGATTTTCCCATATATGGTTTTTATATTACATTTATTCTCTATTTTAATGCATTTATTTAACTATAAAAGGATTTGATTTTTAAGATCCCAAAAAAATTAAAGGAAAATTTCCCAAAAAAAAGACCCGCCAAATTATCCAACAAAACTTATCAAATTAATCTTCTGAAGAAATATATTTCGAGAGAAGAGAACAAGACCGCCGCAGAAAAGAGAATTTGCTTGTCTTTATCTCCCGAGATTAAAATCTCCACACTTAAATAATGCAGCGAATCTTTAAAGCTGTTAGGGAAGCGATAATGACAGAGACAATTCTCCTCGTGCTTGAAGATTCTGACTTCTCTGGAGAAATTGGGCACTAGAACGACTAATTCATTGGAATACGAATCAAATTATGAGCCACAAGACTTGTCATTGAAAGATTACCATTTAACAAGTGAAGCGTTTAGCCATCTTAATTGGTATGGTTAGTAACCCTTGTAGGTGTGCATGGCTGTAAGTGTCGTTCGTCAAATATATGTAATGCTTGCTGAATCAACTTTCGTTAATTCAGCCCTCCATATATCTAAGTTTTGAATTCAATGATGGCTGTCTTGAGCTTAATTTCACTCATGACTGTTTGTCACCTTTAATGCTATAAACAATTTACAGTTATTTAATACTAACGTTCAAAACTTGCCGTACTCGTAAAAAGCGTGAGAGTCCTCATTCACCTTCTCTTTCTTATAAGGGAAAGGTGTTTACAACAGAGAGTTAAGTGTTTCTTCTTTTAAGTGTCCACCTTTTAAATAACCTAAGAAGGACACCAAGTCTTAGAAGCACATATGTGAGCTGTTGAGGTCTTAAGTTATTATACACGTCTCCTGAAAGATCTGTAGCATATGAGAGATCTAATGAATAATCAGCAGCCTCTTTCATGGCATCTGTAAGTCTTGGAATAGATTTTGGCCAAATAGTTGACATTGCCAAAATTTATTAAGTAGAACAGAACAAAGTCTAAATCGAGAAAGAATGGAACGAATGAGAAATAATACAATACTCTAGTGCGCAGTAACTATGTCAAAAAACAAACACTGAGCACAGACTATATGTCTATGTTGAAAAATCTATGTCGAAAACAAAGATACTAATCTGAGCGCATAGACTGATATCGAAAAAGCATCCACCGCGACTATCTTAGTCAAAAAACTAAAACACTAGACCATAAGCTATGTCGTATATTATACATAACGAACACGCAGCATCTTAGGCTATGATCAGAAGAATCACGAGAACACGTGCGCAGTAGAATTGCACAATATGTGGTCCTAAGATAAAAATTTAACCACCATGCTGCACCTCTTATGGACTATAGGTTCGAAAAATAAGACCAACTGACGCAGTTAGGATCTATTGGTCGGCAAAACCTATATAACCCTAATGAGTCGCATAGACTATGTGCAAAAAATAAACTCGCTGCACGCCATAGACTTATTGTGCGAAAATATATATAAAACCATTGCTGAGCATATATGAACCTTAATGTCAAAGAAAAATAAACCACTGAACGCATTATTAAGGGTCATGAACATATGTCGAAAAATAAACCCTTGGCATATAGACTATGTCGAAAAATAAACTCAACCTGCGCATATATGAACTATGCTGAAAAAACAAGCACTTGGGGAACCGTGCAAATTAAGACTATGTTGGAAAAATCAAGCAACTTGCGCACAGGACAAATATGTCGGAAAACAATCACCGCGCAGAGGCTATGTATCTTATTGAATCGGGGGGGGAAAAAAAAGAATAAATTCTATGTCGATAAAAAACAACTATACTTGCCGCTAAAATATAAACTATGTCGGAATAAACAAATCACCGCGCATTAAGGCTATGTCAATAAAAACGAAAACACTGCCCGCATAAGACCTATGTCGGAAAAAATAAAAACACTGATCATTATACATAGACTATGTCGGAAAATCAATAATAAATCTTGTACGCATAGTATATATATGTCGAAAACAATAACATTAACTGTGCGCACAGGATCATAGTCGGAAAAACATATCAATACGCTGCAAGTAATATCTAAATGCTCATGTCGAAAACCCAAAACACTGCGGTCAATTAAGTAATAGAACGAATGTCGAAAATAGTTAAACTTTGAGTGTGTCGCGCATCGTTAGAACCCTGTATGATCGAAAAATAAACACTGCTTTGCGCCAAAGTTGAACTATGGTCTAAAAGGAATAAATCCACCTTTAATTTTCAACATAGAAAATCTTTTAGTGAATCTGTAAAAATAAACACTGCTCGTCAATTAGACATCGTGTCGAAGAATTAAGAGCGCTGCGCAGATAGACTTTGCGACCGTAGATATATAGAAAACCCTGCGCATATAGGAGCTAAATGTTGAAATATAATATAATCCTAATGAGAATAACATAATCAGTCGAATATTTAAATATTATGTATAACACTGCGCAATAAGACTTATGTCGAAAAATAACACTGCGGAGTAACTATTCGAAAAAATAAACCACCGCGCATAGGCTATGTCAAAACACAAACACTGCACATAGACTATGTGAAAACAAAGCATCTGGCGCCCACAGGTTTATTGATCGGTGATATAAACATATCAACCGAAAGGGCATATGAGCTCTTAATATGTCTATGGAATCGAAAATCTTAATGTCAGGAAAAACACGTGACTTAGCTGCGCATTAAAACTATGCGTGTATAACATACTACTGGCTCGTAACATGAATGTAACTGAAGCTTAAAAATAGATGCAATCACAGCGCATTATTGCTATTTGTCGAGAATATAATAAACACTGGCGCATAGACTATAGTCGAAAAATAACACCGCGTCGATAGGCCTATGTCACAGAAAAGAGCAAAACACTGGCATCACCCTAGATATGTCGAAAAAACAAACTCACTGCGCATCGAATTGCAAATGAAAAACATTTGTGATCGAGCCGCGCATTCAAGTTTATAGATCTGTATAGAAAATTATCGAATGGCGCGAAGGATAAACTATGTTGAAAGAACAACCAGAACTACGCAAGCAAATATAAGTGGATCGAATTGAGAAAATTATCGAATTTATATAAAAATTATCGAAATGCGCCTACGAAGGCAAAAAGTGAATATTTACACCCATGCCTCAATAACCGCAATTGCAAGAGAATGTCGAATGTATATATATATATATATATATAAAAAGATACAAAATATTTTATTGTATAATTATTTATTTTTTAAACACTACACTTATAAAATTTGACAAATTACTTTTAAGACACAATTTTTTTAGAAAAAAAATTATCTAATATCATACTTTTAAGTCGCTTTCAAATAGTAAAAAAAATGTTAAGACATCAATATATCAAAAAAATCAGAGAAAATATAACAAAAAAAAAATAGTGTTACTAGTTAGAATCTTACGCAAATAGTGAATAGGGATGGTGGTTTCGTAATGGAAGAAATGAATGCGGCTGTCTAGTCTCAAACGTCGAGCGTAGACATTAGTATAATAATCTTACTCCTTAGTGAATTTGCCGTCACCTATAGGTTAAACTAAATCCTGTGTGAAACATTATTTAGCGAAGATAAAATTGATTCTTATGAAAAAATTGAAATAATCTTCAAAATAACTATAATATTTTTCCATTCAAAAATTGCCAAACATTAATATTAACAATATTTCGAGAATATTATTATTAAAATCGTATCTATGTGAGTAGAAATTATATAAATACAACCTTAATACCAACGTAGAATAGTTTTAAGAATAATAAATTTACGACAGTTAAACTGAATTAATTAATGTGGATGTGTTTCAAATGCCATAAATATAATAAATGGAATTATCCACCTATGGTGAAAGAAACAAACAACTTACTTGTTGAAAACTTTGAAACTTCTTACCCAGTCCTGATTTCGGATTGAATGTGTGTTAATTTTCGAGAGCGAGTCGGGGTGCTCCCCATCAATGTTAGTTTCACCGGAGGCTTCTTAGCATAGTAGGAAATTAGATTCCTAAAACAATACGTATTGTCACTTAATGCGTATTTTCGATACCCATAAAGTTATAGAAAATTTGAATCTTAAGCGTTAGTTATTGAAGAGAAAAATATCTAGGGAAGGGGGTACGTAAAATGCCACGTGAATAAAGTTATCACAAAATTGATCACATTAGTATAAGGCTTAGTGATTATAAGGTTATTCTAAGCGTACTTTTTTTAAACCCCGATGATTTAGAACACTAGTGAATGTGCAAATTATTATTGAAGGTGAGCAGTCTTGTAGTCACCTCCTCAAAAGAACAATCCAACGTTTCGTTGTCCCTCCGAACGACAGGAATTATGAATAATTATCTCTCTCTCAGTGCAGCACAATATAAGTTTGCATATCGAGTGCGCGTACTTGACAGTACGAGTGCGAACGTATAAAGCTTTGATTTTGATAGTAAATTATTCTCACAGTCATATCGAACTCCGAGCGTGATTTGAACTCCTCTCATCAAATGGTGTTTTCCTCTGGTTTCATGGATTCTAAAATTATTTTACAAGATTAGAGAAGCTGCGACTAATTAGCACTCCCTCAAACGGTATATACAAATTATAGTTTTGAGTGACTCTATAAGAAAAATTTTGAATAATTGAAATGCACACGAATTTGAGACCAAAAAGCATTGATTGGAAACGCATATAATCCGACTTCGGTGAAATATTATATATATATCTATTGATGCGTATTTTCTCTCAAGACGGAGATAATGATGATATATATAATATATATATATATATATATATATATATTATATATATATAGTGATTATATATATATATATATATAATAGTAGTAATACCCTTGATCACTATTTTTGAATATATAGGTATCCCGTAATGATATTCATGTATTTAGTTTGTTATAACTTCTGCTTCAAGTATATATTGGGTTATAATATTAGTTATAGTGATATTGCACTCACCGGCTCATCTGGAGTCATTGCACATAAATGTTATATATATATATATATATAAGTTATAAATGGAGAATATTTAGTTATTGTCACTTGTGATGTAGATCATCCAATACCTAGTTAATTATTTAATATATAGAAAATAATGGATATAAATGTCAATAGATACTAGTATTTTATTAGCCGTATTATCCAATCTTGTACGAGGTTGAACCTCGTATGTATATAATAGTTATGGTTAAAAATATAAATTGAAATGCTACTTCCTTTTTACATGGACCTCCGGATACCACTCAAAACTCACGTGGGCAAAATTTGACTCCCTCTCAGAAGGAGAGGGCGGTTGCAAAAGATTAATTACCATAAATTAAACGTTATTAAAAATGGCAATCTTTATATGGGTATTTGTGAATTCACAGTAAAAAGAAAACAGCATAACGTTTTAACCAATGCTACTAGAGCTGTTGATCCTCGTATAACAAAGGAGGTGGGAACCATTCTCCTAAGTCCCTCTCGAAAATTTTCTTCTTCTTTCTTTATTTATTTTTTTTATGAAAAGTTGGGTGCTGTCAAATCATGATTTATGAGGTAATTACTAGATAGCTCTTAGGGCAAAACAATTTTCCCCGAATGTTTGCGTTTTTCTATTCTTTAATTTAAAAGATTCTTTTGTTCTGAAATTTTTTCTTAATTTTTAGTAGGTTTTATGACTTCAGATCACTTATTGTTATAGCTATAATAAAAGTAAGGTGTAAAAATAACTATGAAAAGACTATGATATTATTATTAAACTGGGATTATT
>JABUQX010040959.1:2500-21444 GCA_015478945.1 Trachelipus rathkii | reverse complement strand
TGATCATTTATATATATATATATATATATATATATATATATATATATATATATATATATATATATATATATATATATATATATATATAGGGTTAAACTTGCTAGATTGGTGGCTTCTTTTAGAGCAAGCCCCTATATAATAGGATGGGTGTTATTTAAAGATCCAATTTTAAAACGATGAATTTATTTAACAGATAGTAAAGATGTGACAAAAGTCCCATTTTGTTGAGATACTCTTTCTTCGTAAGTCTTTTAGTTGTTACGGACTGTTCCACTCGTTTACCTCCCTTGCCTGACTTCTTTTGAGAAAACTTGCGGTCGGAATTCGGAGTCGCGGACTTTCCTTAAATTTCCCTCCCTTGCGTTTTGAAATTTGGAGGAGTTCTGGAGAGAGTATCTTGAGAGATCTATTTCTTCTGATTCTTTTTTATTGATAATTTTTTAATGATCTTAATGATCGAGTATCTCAACAGGACGGGTTTATATATTATTTCACTTCGACTTATGCTAAAATTTTGCTCGCGCAAATCTTAGCATAAGTACGAACATAAATTAAAATTTTTACAAAGTTATAATGGAGTACTACATTACTTCCCACGCTAAACACGGAGTGAGAAAGTATGTTATAATAATTACACAAGACATAAAAACTAACCTTCATTCAAATGTACACATTTGTGGGCATTTAACAATGCGCACAAACATTTAAAACATTTCAATGAGGTAAAAAGAATAAGTAAAATACATACATAAAATACTTTCAAATGAAAGCATATCTAATTATGTCCGAAGACATAAGTAGACATACAAACATTTGAAGGCAAAAACAGTATATATGAAATGCAAAGAATACAAGCAATTATGGTTACATCCGAAGATCTAAACATACATACAAATATTTGAATATATAAAAATACAAAAATGTTTATACATAATTATTGATATAATTGAATTATTCACAAGTTAAATAGGCCACATCGATCAAACCGTTGAATCCAAGGAAAGGTCCAGTATATGGCGTTTCTAATGTATCCATGATTTGATCAATGCGCACGGAAATAGTTTTCAAAGCTGTAGTTATGAGAGAAACATTGCTTGACAAATGTAGAGACGAAGTTGCTTGAAATTTAGGTCCTTTATTTGAAAAATTTCTTCATACATAAAAAGGGAGCGGTCACAGAACCATTTAGAATTCGAAAAGGAATCAGAGTTCATAGTGGAATCCAAAAACGAATTTCTGCCCATAACCCAAACTTGAAATGGTGAAAGAAATCCATACCGTAAAGGAAGTTTGCAATGTCTGACGATGAATCCTCGAACTGTGATAATTGTGAAAAGATGAAGACCATAATCCAAAATTAATTAAAAATGAAAATTGAAGTCCGTATCAATAATGTTTGTTTGCTTGAGTCATCTTCTCTGAGTGTTCTGATTGAAAATTTTAGTGTTATTGTAGTTTTTTCTTTTTCTTCATTTTGTTCGTTTTTCTTTGATTTTCAGAAGGTGCTGATTGAAGTTCTGGGTGTTCTTCTCCGGGTTCACCAATTATATAGGGTTAAGTTTTGGAGATTGTTTCTTGTTATTACGTGGAGCCCTATATAGATATTTGAAGAACATTTAAAAATCCATATTTTCAAGATGTATTTATTCAACATAAGTAAAGATGCAACAAAAGTCCCATTTTGTTGAGAAACTTTCTTCGTAAGTCTTGTAGTTGTTACGGACTGTTCCACTCGTTTACCTCCCTTGCCTGACTTCTTTTGAGAAAACTTGCGGTCGAGATTCGGAGTCGCGGACTTTCCTTAAATTTACCTCCCTTGCCGAAAGTTGCGTTTTGAAATTTGGAGGAGTTCTGGAGAGAGTATCTTGAGAGATCTATTTCTTCTGATTCATTTTTATTGATAATTTTTTAATGATCTAATGATCGAGTATCTCAACAGGACGGGTTTATATATTTTTCACTTCGACTTATGCTAAAAATTTTATAAACACGAATCGTACCTTGAAAATTACAATTGATGAATTAAAATTTTTACAAAGTTAGAGTAAAATTTACTATATATATATATATATATATATATAAATATATATATATAAATAAAAAATATATATATATATATATATATATATATATATATATATATATATATATATATATATATATATATATATATATATATATATATATATATATATATATATATATATATATATATATATATCAGGGCTGCTGAGTCGGAGTCGGAGTCGTGGAGTCGTGCAATTTTCCCGGAGTCGGAGTCGGAGTCGGGTAATTTTAAAATGCTGTAAATTAGGTCAGGTCAGAGTCGGAGTCGAAGATTCCTGTGTAAATGGAGTCGGAGTCGAAAATTTAGAGAACTATTATTATTATTATTATTATTATTATTATTATTATTATTATTATTATTATTATTATTATTATTATTATTATTATAAAAGTTTTTGATTTTATTTCCAACGTTCTAAATATTTATTTTGTACATAATTTAATTTCCTTAAAATAATCTTTGAAAATAATATACAGGAGAAGAAGATATATTTACATAGATTTCCCGACGCGTTTCGTCTCTATACTTGAGAGGATTATTTCTTGTAAGCGAATGAGTCTTTAAATTGATATATAATAAGTAAATCAAATGATATTGAGTCTGACTGATAAATACATAAAATTTATGTTAATGTCTGGTTGCGTGTTTTGATGTAGAAGGCCTCCGCAATTTTAAGTTTCTGGACTTCACACTATCCGTATAATATTGTGAAGTGTTTAGAAATATTACTAATAGTTGATTGACCATGTGCCGTATTGAAAAGTTCAAAGATTTTGCTGGGACTGTAGAGATGTTGATATGCCCTGTCCGACAATCTATTCTTCGTGTAACCAATATATGTCGACGTACAGTCTAACTCAGGGCAGTTAAATTGGTACACAATGTGATGGTTGTCGGGCAAAGCATCTCTTGTGCTAAAGGAAGATGACAGTTGTTTGGACTTATGGTATAGTCTGACTTTAATTTTTGAGGTGTCTTTAGTTTTGAGGTGAGAGTTCAAAATATTACGAAGGTACTTCTCTTCCTTATTGACAAATAGCATTGGAAGTTTTGAAGAAGAAATTTATCGAATTTTTCTGATCATTTTTACTTTCTTTATTATATAATTTTGTAAGGGTTTTATTAATTAAATTTTCAACTAAATATTGTGGATGATCACAGTTAATTAAATTTTACTTAATGCGGCAAATTTCTTCATCAAAAGTTTTCCAAGTTGAACATAGGTTGTATGCTCTGTAAACTAAAATTTTTATGATAGATTCTTTGTAAATAGTCGGTGAATAGGATCCATAGTTCATATACAGACCATTATCAGTGGGTTTGACATGTATGCCTGTAGATAATGAGCCGTCAGAATTAACATTGATTTTGATGTCTAAAAACAGATAGCATTATTAACCTAAGTTTCGTATGTGAATTTTAAGCATGACAGCTCTTGAATTCTATTGATGAACTGATGTATATGATCTATGTTCCTAGAGGGTGTCGTCGACATACCTTATGTAAAATACGGGGTTAAAGTTGTTTGTTTCAAGAAGGATTTTGTTTTTCCAGATTGGACATATAGAAGTCAGCAAATGTAGGTCCAATACTATTATTATTAATGCACTGATGTATATGATCTATGTTCCTTTTAAATTGAACGGTGCTTGAGTACAACAAATTAATAAGGTTCCTCATATATTTGTTCTGATATATCTAGTAGGGTAAGTTATTTGAGTGATACACTTCAATTAATTATTATGTCAATCGTATCAGAACCGGTACATTTATGAACAAAGATTCTACATCAAATGTGAGGCGAATATATTAGTGACTTCAAGTTTTAAGTTTGATAATTTACATAATGTTTCATTATTTGATTTAATTTAACTATGAAAGAGTTATTAAGATATGGTCGGATAATGCTGTTCAGATATTGAGCAATTTCGTGTGTAACCGTTCCGCACATAGATATTACAGATCTTAAACTTTAATTTTCAGAGTTTTTATGTATTTTAGGTAATATATATACTTATATATATATATATATATATATATATATATATATATATATATATATATATAATATATATATATATATATATATATATAATATATATATAACTATATATATATATATATATATATATATATATAATTAAAGATACAAATATATACCTACTCTTACATACATGGAAAATAACGTTCTCTTATTTTTGTAACCAATTGGTTTTCATACTAATATTATCATGCAATTCTGTTATTATTATTATTATTATTATTTATTATTATTATTATTATTATTATTATTATTATTATTATTATTATTATTGTGTGTGTGTGTGTGTGTGTGTATTATTATTGAAGCTGAAAGTATTAAACTGTTAATTTTATAATGGCTGTTTTATAATAAAAATAAAAATAATTTGCATTATAATTACGTTATACATTTGTTTCCGAAACTGAAATATATTTGTTTGTCATGTGTTGCGCCTGCATCTTTATTTACGGTACTTTACCGTAAAGCATTTGGAGATTAGATTCATTGGAAAAGTGGTATATTTTTTTGTTCTCAAATGGAAGCGAAAAAAAAATTGTTGAAACAAAAAAAAAAAAGGTTTTACTGTAACTCTGTAAGCACTAATCTGAGTTAGAGTCAGAGTCGGAGTCGGATGCTGAGTCGGAGTCGGAGTCGAGAATTTTTGTTTAAGTGGAGTCGAGTCGGGTGGAGTCGAAAATTTTGTTTTAAGTGGAGTCAGGTCAGAAAATCCAAATTTGAATTTAAGGAGTCGGAGTCGGAGTCGGAGTCGAAAAATTTATTTTACAACTCCGCAGCCCTGATATATATATATATATATATATATATATATATATATATATATATATATATATATACATATATATATATATATATATATATGCTTAATATATATATATATATATATATATATATATATATATATATATATATATATATAACTCTCTATATATATATATATATATATATATATATATATATATTAGAATGGACCGGATGTCAAAATTTGTTCTGTTTGCGGATACGTATCTCAAAGAGGATGAGGATGCGAATGCGGATCTTAAAAGTAGATGAGGATGCGGATGCGGATGTTTACTCTTTGAAGTTTGAATTAAAAATTATATATATATATATATATATATATATATATATATATATATATATATATATATATATTTATATATATATATATATATATATATATATATATATATATATATATATATATACTATATATATAAAAAATATATATATATATATATATATTTATAAATATAAAAATATATATATATATATATTTACTTAATAATAAATTTCTAACTATATATATATAACTATATGTATATATATATATATATATATATATATATATATATATATATATATATATTCTTGCTACAGAGAGTGTATTAAAATAATAAAACAAATTATGAAAACTATTTGTAACATCGAAACTTAACTCAACCGCATATTATTATCTTACACGAGACATATCTCAAGGGATGTTAGTTGTGAATAGAGAATTATTATCTAGACTAGTGTTGACTGAGTACCTGAATTTTCCACACCACCTCGCACCGCACCGCACCGCACCGCACCGCACCGCAAAAGGGTAAGCTCAACACACACCTCACCACACCAAAAGTCATTTTTGTCGCACCGCATCGCGTCTTATGTTTCAATGCGCAAAAGACCGTGTCGATCCGCGCCGAACCGCACCGCACCGCACCGCACCGCACCGCACCGCACCGCACTGCACCGCACCTGGTGCGTCGGCCAACCCTAATATACCCTAGAGCAGCGGTCTCCAAACTTTTTTGATCGCGTACCATCCCTAAAACGAAAATAATTATAAGCCGTACCCCCTATACAGGTCTATAATATAATATAACAATAATATATATATATATATATATATATATATATATATATATATATAAATATATATATATATATATATATATATATATATATATATATATATATATATATATATATATATATATATATATATATATATATATATATACTACTCGTCAAAAATAACGCACCACTAGGGTAAATATCACTCGCAGGAACGGGAAAGCCCCTAACCCCATGAAACCCCACACCAACACAGACGACAGCATCAGTGTAACTATGTAACAACCCCGCAGAGAATTCGCTGCAGTATTTCGGCCGTCACCGCGATAAATTTAGGAAAACATAAACCACATAACTAGACCTGGGAGAGGTGGGGGTATAATCGAGCGAGGGATCATTCACGTACGAAGCGACTCCATTAAACATGGAAAGAATAGTGCATCAACTGTCAAGAGAGCGTTGCGTGCGGATAACAACACTCCACGCCGAAGGACATGGGTACCGGGCACTTCGTCGACGGTTTTCTGTAGCGCACACAACGATTGAACCGATGGTCCAACGTTACCAGGAAACCCTGACATATGATCGCTGGCGATGACAAAGTAGGCCCAGGGCCACGAAACCAGTTGAAGACCGATTTATACGTCTGCGTGCATTACGAGAGCGCCACACAACGGCACGACATCTGCAGATACAGCTGGCGGAGGTACACGGCACCAGGGTGAGTGACAATACAATGCATCGACGCCTTGCGGAACATAATTACCGGCCACGGAGGCCTGCCATAGGTCCACCGCACACTACGGCGACTGGCATTTGCCCGAGAACACATCCATTGGACGGTCGATGATAGGTCAAGGGTGCTCTTTACGGACGAGTCAAGAGTGTCTCTGTACGCCTCGGAAAGGCGTGCTAGAGTATATCGATGACCAACTGAGATTTTCGCTCAATGTAATGTGTTGCAGGTGCCGCCCTTTGGAGGTGGGTCGGTTATGGTCTGGGGAGGCATCTCTTTATCGGGGCCTACTGAGTTGCACATCTTCGATGGAGGAACTCTTACAGCCTTAAGGAATATCACAGACATCCTCGAACCATATGTCGTACCATATGTCCCCTACATCGGTGACTCTTTCATCTTAATGCATGACAATGCAAGACCACACAAGGCCCAATGTGTGAACGACTACCTTAGGACGATTCAAATTACGGCGTTGGAGTGGCCAGCATATAGTCCGGACCTCAACCCAATCGAACATTTGTGAGATGACATGAAACGTCGGATCCGACAGCTGTAACCCCCTCCACGGACCCTCCCGGACCTGCGACTGGCACTGCACGACGTATGGAATCAAATCACTGTCCAGGACATTCGCCCACTCATCGAGAGCATGCCAGGACGGTGTCAGGCAGTCATCCGTGCCAGGGGGTCATACACAGTATTGAGACAGACCCAACACCCCCCGCGGCCGTAGCCGTACGTACCAACATTGTGTGTTTGCAGCGCCGAACCTCCGAACCCTACTGCGAGACCCTTTGGCTGCACCTTTGCCTCACACTCTATCAGCCTACGGTTCTGGGGAGGAATCCACCATGTTATTGTCATTGTCCAATAAAGTGTCTTCGAGTTCTTCAACCTTTTCTACCCTTCCTTCACCACATACCTTTGTGGTTAGTCTGACGGAAGTATACTCCTATATATACATATATATATATATATATATATATATATATATATATATATATATATATATATATATATATATATATATATATATATATATATATATATGTATATATATAATATATATATTCTTCTTTCTATATATATATATATATATATATATATATATATATATATAAATGGGTGTGTATGGATTGTAGTTTATTAATTATTTTGTATTTATTTTTACTATTTATTTTCTCTGGCGTACCCCCAAATATCACTCTGCGTACCCCCCGGGGTACGCGTACCCCACTTTGGAGACCACTGCCCTAGAGGAAAGTAATTTTCGGTCGGAAATATTGAAATCATCATGAATCAGGAATCATCAAGAATCACGAATCATGAATCGTCAAGAATCGTGAATCATCAAGAATTATGATTTCAGAGAAAGTAGAGGAAAAGAGAATGTGCTCTTTTTAAGAATTTAAGTAGCCGAATAATTTAACCCAGTCTGTTGATTTTGGAGATAAATATACAGAACAGATGAGTTTTAATAGTAGATCAGGAAGAGAACCTGAGCCAAAAGATTAGAAAAAGTCAGAAAATTTCCAAATCTGAGACAAGAGTAAAAGGAAAGACTGCATTTGAGTGAAAACTCAGGATAGATAGAGACAGTAGGAAGAAACATAGTAAGGTTAAGAATAAGAGATGAGGTCAAGATGAGGAAAGGTGAAGTCAAGATGAGGAACGGTGAGGTCAAGACGAGGAAAGGCGATGTTCAACGAAGGAAAAATTAGATTAAAGACAATGAATGTTGCCGAAATTGATGAAGAAAGAAGAAATTATACCAGAACATGCTGGCAATTCTGTGACAGTACCTAACCCAACCAACAAAGAGGGTCAACCTCCGTGTGATGAGTGAGGTGATGGGGAAAATTGGATGAAGGACTATTTTTGGAAGCCTCACCTCTTGGATTCTCCGGAGCTTTATAAAATCGCGATATTTTTTACGCTGTTAAAATATAGTGTGTTGAGTAAGAGTGTATAGTTTGCTAGTAACAACTATGCTTCCATCCATATATATATATATATATATATATATATATATATATATATATATATATATATATATATATATATATATATATATATATATATATATATATATATATATATATATATATATATATCATAAAATAGATTTCCAACTCTACAATTCATATATTTATCTGACAAATGCCCTTATATAATTACACACTTTCTTAAAATTTAAACTTTATTGTTTTAACATAACATAAAAACTATTCACACACATATTTATATTATTTAAAAAGAACTAACAAATATTTAATTTTTGTTCTCACTAGCTTTCGCTGGCTTCCAGCACGGCCTCTTCAGGTGAGCTTCAAATAAAGCGAAGACTTCTACGTTGATGGGACTCCAAAGATGATCTATTTATTGACTGGATGGTTGTTGTTTATTTAGTTTATTATCGATCTTTTTGTAAAATCTTATATCCCTCATTATTAAATTCTGTGCTACATCTATGTTTACTTCTCCTGCCATTTTATTATAATTATCACTATTTCTTATGCAATAGGATTCAATCAGTTTCCTTTTGTTATTGTCTGATACAAAAATTACAGGTTCCATGTTGTCGATATTTATTTTATGGTTTATATTTAATATTATTTATTATTTTATTAATTTATATCGGTTTTTTTTTATTATTATCTAGAGCCAATGTCATTACTGTTAGTCTTGAGAATTGTTTTTTCCCCATGATTGTACCACCTAAATAACTAATCTTAAAGGTTTGTAAATAATAAATAAATACTATAATATAAATATTACGTTCGTTTTTGTTTTGTTTTTTGTTTTTGTTTTTAGATAAAAAAAAAATAATTTTTTTTCATAAACGTAAATTATAATCATTATTAGTATGAATCCTTTTTAAATTTTTTTGTTTAAATTCATTAAAACCATGCTTCATGCCTGCTACCATTAAACCAATCATTTGTACTGTACAATTATAATTACCAACATCATTCTCAAGAATGTTGGTAAAGAAATTAGCTCTATATAATAATAATAATAATCATAATAATAATAATAATAATAATAATAATAATAATAATAATAATAATAATAATAATAATAATAATAATAATAATAATAATAATAATAATAATAATAATAATAATAATAATAATAATAACAATAACAATAACAATAACAATAACAATAACAATAACAATAACAATAACAATAACAATAATAATAATAATTAAATAATAATAATAATAATAATAATAATAATAATAATAATAATAATAATAAGAATAATTAATAATAATAATTATAATAATAATAATGAATTAATAATAATATAATAATAATAATATTAATAATAATAATAATAATAATAATAAATAATAATAAAATAATAATAATAAAATAATAATAATAATAATAATAATAATAATAATACATAATAATATAAGTAATAATAATAATAATAATAATAATAATAAAATAATATAATTAAACAATGTAAACTAGTAAAAATAAGTACTATAAAAATGAATAAAATGAATAAAAAAAATTTAAACTTTCCCCAAATCCTTTTTGAACACAAAACTATATATATATATATATATATATATATATATATATATTATATATATATTATAATATGATATATATATTTTTAATATAAGATTTATATTTTATATATAAATATATATATATATATAATATATATATATATATATTACTTCTTTCTTAAATTTAAATATTAAATTATAAAGTGAAAATTTAAAAATTAAAATATAAAAATTTGCAAGTTTTCGTCCAAATTATTAACAAATTAATATTTATTTATTATTTAAATAAATAATTACATTATCATTAATCTTCTTCTTCTTCTTCTTCTTCTTCTTCTTCTTCTTCTTCTTCTTCTTCTTCTTCTTCTTCTTCTTCTTCTTCTTCTTCTTCTTCTTCTTATTCTTCTTCTTACTTACTTCTTCTTCTTCTTCTTCTTCTTCTTCTCTCTTCTTCTTCTTCTTTCTTCTTCTTCTTCTTCTTCTTCTCTTCTTCTTCTCTTCTTCTTCTTTCTTTCTTCTTCTTCTTCTTTTCTTATTATATTTTATTATATATTATTAATTATTATTATTATTATTCGATTTTATTATTATTACTTATAATTATTATATTATTATTATTATTATTATTATTATTATTAATTATTATTATTTTATTATTATTATTATTATTATTATTATTAGTAGTAGTAGTAGTAGTAGTAGTAGTAGTAGTAGTAGTAGTAGTAGTAGTAGTAGTAGTAGTAGTAGAGTAGTTAGTTGTAGTGGTGGTAGTAGTTGTAGTAGCAGAAGCAGTAGAAATTAAAATAAAAAAAAATCAAATTAATATTTAAAAGAAAAATAAAAAATATATATTTAAATGAAATAAACGAATAAAAATATAAATAAAGAAATCAATAAAAAAAAATAAATCAAAATAATCAAAAATAGAATCTGAATTTGAATTTTCCATTTTTTTAAACTCAACGTAAAACTCAATTAAGAGTTTTATATTTTCTTTACAGGTTGCTAACAATTTTTAAAGCCAATCGTTATGAAGGAAGCCAAAAAAGGAGAAGGAGGAGGAGGAGGAGAAGGAGGAGGAGAAGGAGGAGGAGAAGGAGAAAGGTTCTAAGAAAAGGTTCTTTGGGGAAATGTTCTTGAAAAGAAGTGATGTCAATTAGGACCTTCAACACGAGGATACGTCTTGTTTTGTTTGCTCTATCTATTTACTCTCTTTGTATTGGAAGAATTGATGCAATTTCTTCGACGCTCAAAAAAGTTTGCAGACGCTGAAGTTATCATTCAAAAAGTTAGGTAAGAAAAGAATAAGGAATATATAAAAATTAAAGAGCGTTGGATAAAGAATAAAGAATTTGTAAAAACTTTAAGAGCAAGTAAAATAAATTTAATAATTGTAGGAGAGAAGATTAAAGAATTTTCTGACATATAAATTTAAAGAACAAGCAAGAAAACTTAAATAGCGTTTTTGAAAGAATAAAGAATTGGCAAGAAAAATTCAAGAGCGTATGGTAAAGCTAAAGAACTTACATAAAAAAAAAATTTTTTTTAAAGAAAAAAAAATAACATTCAAGAGCGTAGGAGAAAAGCTAAAGAACTTACATAAAAAAATAAATTAAAATAAAATTCAACAGCGTATAAGACCAAGATTAATTAACTATATATTATTAAAAGTATAAAAGTATTAAAGTTTTAAAGTATTAAAGGTACCCCCCCACTAGAACGAACTCTAAAGCGAGATTGAATGCGAGAGCGAAAGCTATCAACCCAACATTTAGTTCAGAGTTTAAAAACCCACACCAAACTAGGAACAGTGAGCGAACTGTGCAGCTGCTCGGTCAGTAAATAAGCGGTCGCGTGAGGAAATTTCCTTTTAGGCAGTTAGCTTAGTTCTTATAAAGGCGAGGACACATTAAAATGAAAGTGAACAAGAATCTGAGAATGATCAACTCAACATAAAATATATTAGTCACTAAAAAGCAGCTAGTCAGCGAGCACAACACAGTGTGTGCGTTAGCTAGTTCTGCAACAGTTTGCATTTGAGTTCGCGTTCGTGTCCTCGTTCGGGTTCCCTCCCATTCGGGTTCGCGTTCGTGCTTGCATCCTCATTCGGGTTCGGGTTCACGTTCGCATCCTCATTCGGGTTCGCGCTTGCTTCTTCATTCGCTCTGAAGAGTTCGCCTTCATGTATCTTCATTCGGGTTCGCGTTCGCTTTTGCATCCTCGTTCGGAAGAGTTCGCGCTTGCTTCCTCATTCGGGTTCGCGTTCGCGTTAGATTTCTCATTCGGGTTCGCGTTAGCATTTGCATCCTCATTCGGGTTCGCGCTTGCTTCTTCATTCGGATTAGCGTTCGCGTTCCCGTTAGATTTCTCATTCGGGTTCGCGTTCATATTTGCATCCTCATTCGGGTTCGTGCTTGCTTCCTCATTCGGGTTCGCGTTAGATTCCTCATTCGGGTTCGCATTTGCATCCTCATTCGGGCTCGCGCTTGCTTCCTCATTCGGGTTTGCGTTCGCGTTAGATTCCTCATTCGGGTTCGCGTTCGCATTTGCATCCTCATTCGGGTTCGCGCTTGCTTCCTCATTCGGTTCGCGTTCGCGTTAGATTCCTCATTCGGGTTCGCGTTCGCATTTGCATCCTCATTCGGGTTCGCGATTGCTTCCTCATTCGGGTTCGCGTTCGCGTTAGATTCCTCATTCGGGTTCGCGTTCGCATTTGCATCCTCATTCGGGTTCGCGCTTGCTTCCTCATTCGGGTTCGCGTTCGCGTCTTCGCCCGAGCTCCTTTCGCGTTCGGTTTGGTTTGGATGTTCCTTAATGAATTTACAATTAAATTTAAGGACTAGAACAATTATTTTTTTTCAAGTAACTATAAAGAGCGAACTCAATGAAGCAAATGCATAAAAAAATCAAAGAACAAACAATAAGAATTTAAGGAAAAGAAATAATCATTATTAAAAAATATTTAGAACAATTAAAAATTATAATTAAAAATGAAATTATTTAAAACAAAAAATTAAAAAAAAAACTAAAAAAGACTAAAAATGAAAGGAAAAAAATTAAAGAAATGAAATAAACAATTAAGGAAAAGTATAGAACAAAAAGAAACATTAAATAAATAGAAAAATTGAAAAAGAAAAGATAAAGAAAAAAATTTAAATATAAAAAAAATAAATTTAATAAAAAAAAATTAACGGCCACCAAAACAAAAAAAAACAACAAAATAATAATAATAATAATAATAATAATAATAATAATAATAATAATAATAATAATAATAATAATAATAATAATAATGAAAAAAATATTACCGTATATTAAATAATAATAATAAATAAAATAAAATAAATAATAATAATAATAATAATAATGATAATGATAATGATAATAATAATAATAATAATAATAATAATAATAATAATAATAATAATAATAATAATAATAATAATAATAATAATAATAATAATAATAATAATAATAATAATAATAATAATAATAAATAATAATAAAAATAATAATAATAATAATAATAATAATAATAACAAAAAAATCAAAGTGTAGCAGCTCGGAAAATCAGTTTATATATTTCAATTAATGATAAAATTTTGATGAAAAATTCATATCATAAAATATCAATTAGCTAAATTGAATCAACAAAATTAATTAACATTAAATCAACATTAATAAAAATATAAGATAAGTCAATCGTTGTGAATTAGGTCAAAGGAGGAGGAGAAGAAAGGTTCTAGGAAAAGGTCCTTGGAGGAAAGATTATATTAATAATTATTTTATTATCAATCTTATTATTATTATAATTATTATTATTACTTTTAACTTTTATATATATATATATATATATATATATATATATATATATATATATATATATATATATATATATATATATACTATATATATATATATATATATATATAATATAGTATATATATATCAGGCTTGGTTCAAGTACATTTTGTTCAAGTCCAAGTACAAGTACACTGATTACTCTAGAATTTGTTCAAGTACAAGTACAAGTACACAGTACGTATAGAATTTGTTCCAAGTACAAAGTACAAGTACAAAGTACATGTATCAAGTACAAGGTACGAAGTACTTTATGAAAACTAATGCATATATATATATATATATATGATATATAGAATTATATATATATATATCATATATATATATATATATATATAATATTATATATCATCGTCACCCCATCTTCTCTCCCCAAGACTCCAAGCCTGGAGGTAAGGTGCGTAACAGCACCGGAAAAACAGAAAAATAGTTAGAAGAATATAAACAAGGAGAAGAAAAGACCCAGCCTTACCGCTTCCTTTATAACCAATTGTGAGAACTCGTCGCAATCAGAAAAATCCACCCTATAATTGCACGGGACTGCAAGGGACCCTCACTATAGATACTCGTCAATGTGGGTTCATACCTTGGCCCAGGTGGGCCTACAACCATAACTCCTCACAAACCCCTCAATTCACTCCTGTTATGTACCATTCTTCTCGCTTACTCACCATTTCTTCTCCTCCAGGCATTCCTTGTCTGATGACTCAATCCACTTTTTCTGCTGTACTCCCATCGGTCGATTCCCAAACACAGCTCACCAATTGACATCCGTTTTAACCGGGCGAACTATCATCGCATCTTTTCCACAAATGACAAACCATTTCAACTAATTTTCATTATTCTCTCATTTGCCCCCATTCTCCCATCAACAACACTCTCTAATACGTCCATTCCTATTTATTTCTATCATTTCTTTTCACACTAACACACCACTAAGATTAGTCATCTGAACACACATTGTATTTAGATCATATACCTCTAATTCCAGGACCATAGTCCCCACTACTATACATTTAACACGAGTCAACAAATTACGCCTCAGTAAGACACCTAGCCCACTCAAGACAGTCCCTTTACACCACCAAACGATTTAATGCCACAGCCAACCTTCTGCCATTCACAACTTTTCCTACTACACTCTGCACATCTGCTCCCTTTTATATTTAAATTCAGACACTTTTTCCACCTGTTGACCATCTAGCATAACTTCATACGAGGACTGTTCCTCACTCACAAAACCCATAACCTTACTCTATCTACATTTACTTTCAGACTCCTCCTTTTACACACCTACTAAATCTCTCTACCAGTCCTCTCAAACTCTCTTCAGCATTACCGCCCACACAAAACCAAAAATCATCCGCATACAATAGGTAGGGAACCCTCCACCTCTCTTCCATTTCTCCATCATTCTAACACTATCACTTGTCACCCCTACCTCTAGATTCTCTTCATAACCTTCATCCATATACAGATGTAGATCGTCCAAGGACATAGCACATCCATGTCTCACTCCGCTATTAATATTAAACCAATCACTTTCGACTCTATTTATTCTATACACACGCTTCACTATCGTCCATACATACTTTTTTGATTTCATTCAGAAGCTTACCACAACACCATATCACTAACACCTGCCAATAGAGCTTCCCTATTAATCCTATATACGCCTGTTGCAATCCATAAATCCTAAATACAATATATTCTTCTTCTCCCACATCCTATTGCCAATTATTTGTTTCAATGTCCAAATCTTGATCCACAATCTCCTCTTACTATTCTAAAACGCACCTTGTTCCTTCCCCAAATTCAAGCTTTTTCAGTCATTCGACCGCCACTCGTTTCGACCAAAATACCAGCCACATATTTCCCTACAACACTCAATAAGCTAATTACCCTATATAATAACTTACATTACCTTATCCCCTTACCCTATATATAAGGGTACTGAATATGCTTCCTTCCAATCCATCGGAATTATACCCTCCATAAAAGCTTTGTATACAAACTTCCAAATGCAATCAATTACCATTATAGCCTATATATATTATATATATATATATATATATTATATATTACTATATATAATATTTAAATAATTATTTATTATTATATATATATATATTATAATATTATATTTATAATATTATATATATATATATTATATATTATAAATATATTATATATATATATATATATATATAATATTATATTAATATATATATATATATATATAAATAATATATATAATATATATAATTATTAAATATATATATATATAATATATATATAAAAAGATATATATATATATATATATATATATATTATATATATATATATATATATATATATATATATATATATATACTATATATATATATATGTATAATATATATAGTATATATTAATGGTTTTGTCGCGGTGAAATCTGAAGAGAGTTTGAGAGGATTTGTAGAGAGATTTTGCAGGGTGGGTAAAAGATGAGGTTTGAAAGTAAATTTGAGATAAGAGTAAGGTTATGGTTGTGACTGAGGACAGTCCTCGGGTGTGAAGTTATGTTAGTTTGTGAGCAGCTGGAACAAGTGGACTGAGTTTAAATATTTGGGGAATGTGTTGGATGAGAGACGAAAAGGAACGAGCTGATGCTGAGTGTAGTAGGAAGTTGTGAGTTGGTTAGAAGGTGGCTGGTGCAATTAAACTCTTGGTAAATGTAAAGAGACTAAGTCTTAGTGCGCTAGGGAATCTTACGTGAGGTATGTTGTTACCTACTGTGTTATGTTATAGTAGTGTACTGTTTGGTCTGGAGAAGAGTATAGATTCTAAAGTACATGTATTCAGATGGACAATCTGTAGGGGCGTTTTAGGTGTGAGAAGAATTAATAAAATGGGAATGAACGTATGACAGAGTTGTATGGTGTTTGAAAAAAGGGATAAATGAGAGAATAAATGAAAGTTACGTTAGATGGTTTGGTCAATGTGGAAAAGGATGGTGATTAGGTCGGTTGGTAGCGGCATGGTATTAAGTAGGTCGAAGCATGCTGTGAGAGGAACTCCGATTGGCTGAAGAAGCGTAAAAAAAGTGGATTGAGTCAGCAAAGAAGTCAGGAGGTGAAATGTGAGTTTTGCAAGCGAGAAAAAAGCGTGCATATAGGACGTTGAATGCAGGGTTTTTGTGAAGGTTAATGGTTGTGGCCACCGTAGCCAAATGATGAACTCCACTTTTGCGAGATCCATAGTTGAGGTCCTGCGCGGTCCCGTTGAAGCTCTAGGGTGGATTTCCTGACTGCGGCGAGTTCTCACTAATAGGTATAAAAGGGAAGGTAGGCTGGGCTTTCTTTTCGACTTGTGTCAATATTCTCTACTACTTTTCTGTTTTCCGATGCATGTATGCACCTTACCCCCAGGTCTTGGGGGAAAAAAGGTGGTTTTATATATTATTATAGTATAATATATATTATATATATATTATAATATATTATACTTTTAAACCTATATATATATATATAAAAAGAAAAAATACTTTTTAGTTATAATATATATATATCTAATTTATATAATTATAATATCATGCCAGGTATTCATAAATGGATGTTTATTTAGAATTCATCTAATCTTCAATTAATTATTTCATACGTCTGAAAATGAAACAAAAGAAAATAAAAAAAATTTTGGGAAGTTTAAAAATGCCAAAATTACTTGCAAGTACCACAAGTAACAAGTACAAAAGGATCAAGTACAGTACAAGTTTACACTGGTTTTAGAAACTGCAAGTACAAGTACAAGTACAAGTACTCCAAAAAATGTATTTAAGTGCAAGTACAAGTACAAGTACTTGTAATTGAACCCAAGCCTGATATATAAGTATATATATATTATATATATATATATAATATATATATAATATATATATTATATATTATATATATATAATATATTATTATATATATACTATATATATATTTATATATACATAGATCGAATATTATATAATTAGTTAATATCTATATATATATATATATATTATATATATTATAATATATATATATATATATATATATAATATATATATGTGTGTGTGTGTGTGTGTGTGTGTGTGTGTGTGTGTGCGTGAGTGTGTTGGTATGTGTGTGTGTGCTTTTTGATTGTTATAATAGTTTTAAAATTACAAAAAAATATTCAAAAAAATAATAATACTTGAAAGAATAAAAAGAAAAAAATATTTATAAAATAATCGAATCAAAATATGAAAAAATAAATAAACAAATAAATAAAATATCAAAATACGAAAAGCAGAATCTGAATTTGAAGAGTCCATTTATTTAAAATCAATGTAAAACTCAATTAAGATTGTTATATTTTCTTTACAGGTTGTTATCAATTTTTAAAGTCAATCGTTATGAAGGAAGCCAAAGGAAGAGGAAGACGAGCAGGAGGAGGAGGAGGAGGAGGAGGAGGAAAAGGAGAAAGGTTCTAGGAAAAGGTTCTTGGGGAAAAGGTTCTTGAAAAGAAGTGATGTCAATTAGGACCTTTGACACGAGGGGGATACGCCTTTTTTGTTTGCTCTATCTATTTACTCTCTTTGTATTGAAAGAATTGAAGTATTTTCTTCGGCGCTCTCAAAAGTTTGAAGACGCTGAAGTTATCGTGCAAAAAGTTAGGCCAAAAAAAAAAAAAAAAAATAGTAAGGAAGAAAGAAAAATTAAAGAACAAATAATAAAAATTCAAAAGCGTTAGAAAAAGAATAAATTGAAAAAAAAGGGGAGACAAAAAAAATCAAGACAGCAGAAACAAGGCTGCTGAGTCGAAACCGCAACCGGAGCAGAAGTCACATATTTTAAAACGATTGAGCCGGAGCCG
>JABUQX010040958.1:170000-178073 GCA_015478945.1 Trachelipus rathkii | reverse complement strand
ATAATCTTGGTTTTTCATCAAATTCCTCAAAGGGCCTTAGCCGAGCAAATACAATTATTCAAAATTGCATTCGTTATCAGCCTTGAGGTGTTTCATCTTTGTGTTGTGGGAAACATAGAAACAGATAGCTTTATTAATTTCATTAATTCTTTGAAGCATATGAAGGCTACTGTTCCATCATGTTTGAATATCTTGCACAATAGAAAGTTGAGGTACATATAATCTTGATTGTACTTGCATATTTGGATTTTCTAACTCTCATACCTATGTTATAGGTGATTCATGATATCAGCAATCTGCATAATGCGGATGCGGATATTGAATAATCCAGTTTACCTAAATATTGAATAACCCAGTTTACCTAATTCTCTCCACTTCTTTCTATTTTCCTTCCTTTCCATTCGAGCCCACTAACTATTTTAACATCCACCACATACTTTAACATATTCTTCTTCATCAACACAAAATCAATCATACTTTTTCACTTCAGCACAAACTCTTCCCTTTCCCACTCTTGTATACTTATGAACAATCTTATGTGTGACAAAAGTTTTACATACGCAAATTTTTCACTACAAAAATCAATCACTTTTTTACTATTTACATTGTCTTCTGCTACCCCAAAGGCATATGTTATCCCATTCCTCTTTAGGTCAACTATCCATCCATTAAAGTCACTCAACACAATCACTTTGTAGCCCTTACTTACCCCCACCTAAAACATCATTCGGATCATTCCATAATATCTCACTCTAATCAACATCGCCCTCAGATGAACAATATACTGCTGCCACACACACCGTAACATTTTTAAACTTTAATATATCCATTAATATTCAAGCACTCAAACACCAGTGATCTATGCCACCGATCACTCATCAGAATCGCAATTTGCTTTCCACCCCAGCATAGTTACACTTAACCCCAAACCATTCATCTTCATCACTTTCTTTCATCTTTGTTCAGTTAAGCCAAACACATTAAATTCACATTTTTTAAATATATTGATTACCTCCCCCCACCCTACTCTTCATCATTATTCCCCTAACATTCCACGTACCCAAACGTTTCATACAGTTTGGCCGATAAATACGAGTCGTTTACGGAAATTACTACCATTTCCGAGACAAGAATGAGCATTCGAAGAGTCTTTAATCCCTGATAGTGAAACCCCAACTCAAGCTACCACGATCCTTTTAGTGGCCTCCTACTATACACAGGATATAGAGTGATGGAATTCCTTCCCTCACACATCGATATTTACTACTATTTTAGTTGCTTTATTCGACACGCAGAGTATTCATTATGGGAATTATTCCTCCCCCACATACAGGATATATATATATATATATATATATATATATATATATATATATATATATATATATATATATATATATATATATATATATATATATATATATATATATATATATATATATATATATATATATATAATATGTATATATATATATTGTATATTATATATATCATATATATAATTAATATATATATATATATATATATATATATATATATATATATAATATATATATATATATATAATATATATATATATTATATATATTTATTTTATGTATTTATTTATATATTTATTATATATATATATATATTTATATATATATATATATATTATTATAATATAATCATATATATATATATATATATTATATATATATATATATATATATTTATATATATATATATATATATATATATATATATATTATAGATCTTACCTTATGTTCACTAGTTCCCATTTTTCGAAAATATTTCTGAATCTCTCTGTTCAATTCCTAATCTCTTCCGTATGCCTTGTCCACAAGTCCAAAAGCATTAAAAGACTGGAGGATTTTAAACGAATTTCTCTCTAATATATATATTTTTTCTTTTCAATAACTATGCAATTATTTTTGTTTTATTATATAACACCTGAGTCGTGGCCAAAACATAGTAATTAATTTCTGACAAAACTGTGATGTAATGAATAGCGAAATTGGCAATTGGTAATTTCCGCACTTTTTATTAAATTTTAAACATTATTATTAATTTTATAAATTATTATTATTATTATTATTATTATTATTATTATTATTATTATTATTATTATTATTATTATTATTATTATTATTATTATTATTATTATTATTATTATTATTATTATTATTATTATTATTATTATTATTATTATTATTATTATTATTATTTAACTTAATTTATATCTGATAAAGTATATATAATATATATAGTATTTATATTATATATATATATATATTTAATATATATAATAAAATATATATATTATATATTATATATATATATATATATATATATATATATATATATATATATATATATATATATATATATATATATATATATATATATATATATATATATATATATATATATATATAATAATTATATATATATTATATTATTAATATATATATATATATAATCTATTTTTATATATATCTTTAGAACTATATATAGTATTACATATGTATTAATATCTCACATATAGTAATATATATTATATATATATATATCATATATTATATATATAAATTTTGTTATTTTAATATATTGGTAAATCGTTAAGAAATATAAAATTTTATTATTAATTTTTTTTTTTATTTTTTTTTTTTTTTTTTCTTTTTTTTTTTTTTTTTTTTTTTTTTTTTTTTTTTTTTTTTTTTTTTTTTTTTTTTTTTTTTTTTTTTTTTTTTTTTTTTTTTTTTTTTTTTTTTTTTTTTTTTTTTTTTTTTTTTTTTTTTTTTTTTTTTTTTTTTTTTTTATATTATTTATATTTTTATATTAATAAAAATTTATTATTTGTAAATATTATTATTATTATTCACATTATTATTATTATTATTATTATTTATTATTGTTAATATTATTTGATTCTAAATTATTCATTATTATTATTTATTATTATTTTATTATACTATATTATTATTAATTATTATAATTATTACTATTATTATTTATTATTAAATTATATTAATTATTATTAATATTATTATTATTATTATTATTATAATTATTATTATTATTATTATTTTATATATATATATAATATAATATTTATATATTTATATTTTTATTTTATTATATTATATATATATCTATTATTATATATATATATATATATATATATATATATATATATATATATATATATTAGAAAAGAAAACGGCGGGGAGTGAGAGTTGGGAGACCTTTAGAAAACAAGAGTATAATGCACCGCATGCGAAATATTAGAAAGAAAAAAGTCTCCAAGGGGAGGAAAAAAAGACGGCAGGTGGACAATGAGGATGTTTAAGAACACAGTGAAAGGTCAAACAAGAATATAGGAAATTGATGAAGATAAGAACGCAAGAAACTATGCAGAGGATGCAAAAAGAAGTATGGACATTACTTGGAGAAGTAAATAGGGAGAGAACTGAAGAGGATACCGAGGGCACGGGAAAACTTTTTATGTAGAATAGCCAAAGAGCTTGAGAGCTAAATTAAGAACCGAAATGTCTTATACGGTTCTGAATAAGGAGGGAGAAACCTCTTCTAGAGGAAGAGGAGGTGACGGAATAGATGGAGGAGTGTTTCGAGGGATTATTGAACTTTGAGGAAGGGAGGATATGGAGGAAATGCCCCTAAGAGTAAGACCAAAACACGAGGAAATTAGAATGATAGAGATAGAGGAAGTGAAAGGAGCAATTAAGGTACTAAAAAATGAAAAAGCGCAGGATACAATGAACTGAATAATGAACTATTCAAAACAGGAGAGGGAAAAAACTATATAAATGGTTGACAAGACTGTTAAATCAAGTATGGAAAGAAGGGAAAAATACCAACAGAATGAGGAAAGAAGTATCTGTCCGATAACATAAGAAGGGAGAATAAAATAATGTTGCGGAAATTACAGAGTAGTAGTATTGTTGGTGGGGGTGAGTAAAATATAAGAGAGGATCTTGAAAAAAAGATTGAGGATGGAGGTCGAGGAGAAAGATTGGAAAATGGCATTCACGTTTCGGACCAGGGAAAAAAGTTCCTGATTAATATTTTACATGAAGATGCTAACAGAAAAAATCATAGAGTTGAATAAGGTGGCGTATGCTGCATTCATAGACTTGGAAAAGGCATTTGATTAAATAAATATTGGGAGTAAAGTGTTAGAAGATCCGATGTATGCCATACCAGAAAGTCTGATAGCAGCCATGTAAAGTATGTATGAAAATCAAATAAAAACAGTTAGAGGAACAGGAGGAGAGAAAAGAATGAGAGAAGGGGAAAGATTGAGAGAGATGAATACTGACTCATTAAAGGAGACCAGCAGGAAGACCGAGGAAAAGATGGATGGATTCGGTGGCGGAGGCTGTACAACGTAGAGGCAAGACGATAGAGGAAGTAGAGGAGGAACGAACATTTGAAGATAGAAATATTTTAGAGAAGATTCTGGAGGAGTAGCACCTGAGGCATACCCTAACAGGATGGATGGTACAATATAATATATTATATATATATATATATATTATAATATATATATATAATATATAGTATATTATAGTATATAAATATATATATATATAATATAATATTATATATATATATACTATCATTTATGTATATTATAATATATATATATATATATTATATTATATATATATATATATATATAATAGTATATTATATAATAATATTATATATATATAATATATATATATATATATATATATTAATAATATATATATTATATATATAGTATAATATAATATATATTATAATATTATATATATATTATATCAAGTAAAATAATGATGCTTAGGATAATATTCGTCTTCAGGATAACAACTGGTTAAATAAGTTTTTTCAAGCAACAGAAGAAATATATTACTTTAATAATAACTTAATAACAATCTGATACCTGTTTCTTTTCTCTCTCTCTCTCTCTCTCTCTCTCTCTCTCTCTCTTTCTCTCCTCTCTGCTCTCTCTCTCTCTCTCGTCTCTCTCCTTGAACTTTTCATTACTGAAAATACTATTACTCTATTCCCATCCTTTTCCTCTTCTCAAACAACTCATCCTTCTACCTTGATCAATAACTATTTCCATTTTCCAACAACACCTTCTTCAAACAAAAATCAACCAAAAACTCACTCCGGAATAAAGCAATGGGTTCTCCCCTCCTCCTATTTAGCCAACATCTTTATGGAACCTAATTGAATTATACCATAATTCTCCCCATCCTCTTCTTTCTATTCTATCTGGTATAGATACGTCGATGACGTTTTTTGCTGCTGTTCCTCTTAAACATAATCCTAAATGAGCATTCTTGTTATATTTAACAATATACATCTTAAAACATAATTCACTTTGTAACATTCCTCAATAACACCCATCTTTTCTTGATACTGTTTGATTATGGGACATTCTCACCAAACATACAATTCTCAAGTTTTATAGAAACACCTACTTCTAATCCCAGTACATACATTGGTTTTTCCTCTTCACCCCCTTAACGACTAGGATAAGAAAGTATGTTCTCTATTCCTCAGAAGCTTTTAAAATTTGCTCCCCCACTTACCTTCAACCTGAAATCAACTTAATTTCTTCCCAATTCCTTAAACTTTCTTATCATCAGCATATTATCAACAAAGCTTTAAACAGAGCAAAGCACACCTTTAAACCAAACCTACAAAACATGATAAAATTATACCTCTTATCTTCCTTTACCTCTCTCAACTCATATTTCAATTAACAATATCTTACTTACCCAAATCCATACACACTTCCTCTTCCTAACATATTTTTTCCTTCAAACATATATTTAAAACACATGCACACACTGATGACTATTACATCTCAATGTGTTTACAAAATCCCTTTTTTCAATTGTAACAACATATATATTGGTGAAACGCATGATTTTTCCCGTCGTAACTATCAACATAAATATGATCTCCAACAAGACAATCCAAACTCTGCCCTAACTCTTCATAGATCCACTCATAATCACCCTATCAACATTAATCAAATGACACCAATCATTGGCATAGATAATTTACACCTGAGAAAGTTCACTGAATCCTTCTGTATTAACAATTCTAATAATTTTAATGTACAAAAAAATGACTTCCATATCGATCCCATCATGAACAACATTTTACACTTCTCACCCTTTTTCAAAAAAAATAAAACCCAAACTTTTTTGATATTTATATTTTGTAATAATTTTATTATTATTTATTTAGTTTAATCTTTACTGCATCTGAATGAGGACCGTGATTTAGGTCGAAAGCTAATGCTCATATTTTATTAAGTTTATTGTTAAAGTAATATTTTTCTTCTGATTGCTTGAAAAAACTTTATTTAAACCAGTTGTTATCCTGAAACAATATTATCCTAAGGCATCATTATTTACTTATAAATACTTCTAGCGTTTTAGGCTATTTTCTTCTACTATATATATCATGCCTATTAACATCTTACTAAACTTGGATTTCAACTTGAGGAAAAAATTTCTGAATTACACAGACTGCATGATTTCTGCCAACATAAAAAAAAGAACAACTTCAACTCATTAAATCATACTTAAATAATCTTGTTATACCGAGAACGATGATCCCGAACAGTGTTAATTATAACAAACTTGAACCATTTCCTGAAAATTTTCGACATCTCCTAACTAATAAGATTTCTAACATAAAACAAGAAATTAAATCTACTTTCAGAAGTTTTAAAAAATATATATATATATTTATATAATATATTAATATATATATATTACTATATTTTATATATTTTTTTCTATTATATATATATATATATATATATATATATATATATATATATACTATATATTATAGACACTTATCCTATAAAAGGAAGTTACATAAAGTGGCGTGATAACACTGGCCAACAAAAAAAAAATTTTTTTTTTGCTGCCAAGGATATTTTATCGAATTCTTATAGTATATCAGGTGTATCTTATTTCAGAAATGATATGTTTTTCCAAGATTTGCTCTAGTTCTTGAGATACAGGTTGTTCCAGATATACTCTTATGACAAATATCTTTTTTAATGCATATTTGTACAAGTAATATCGTAGGTTATTTTCTTTTTAAGGGGCTTACCTTAATATATACTTTATTTTTTTTATTTTCAAGAACACTATGAGTACTTCACGAAGAGCCTGTTTGAATAACCCCAATGTATTCTGCTACATCTGTGGTGAATATTGCCAGGAGAACCAAAGAAGAAATATTACTAACTTTGTGAAGCAAGCATATCTGGCATACTTTGGAATGAAACTCGGAGACCAAGATAAGTCTTGGCTCCACATATGGTCTGTAAAACGTGTGTCGAAAATCTTCGTCAGTGGAAAAATGGACGAAGAAAATGTTAAAATTTGGTGTGCCTATGGTATGGCGGAGCCAAAGAATCACCACAGTGACTGGTATTTTTGTTTGGTTAATGTGACAGGTATAAATCGTTACAAGAAACGGTAAATTTGAAGTATCCGGATTATGGAATCAGCAAGGCGACCTGTACCACCACTCCGACGGGAGTCCCCATCCAGTGTTCACTACACTCCCAGACTTAGCATTGTCTGATGAAGAAGATATCCAGGATTTGGCTGTGCACACGTGCAAGATAGTGGTAGTGAATATTGAAAGGAACAGTACTGTCTTACACAGCAACAGTTCTCAGGAAGAGATCAATTGATTTAGTCGAGAGTTAAGTCTCTTCCAAGCAGAATTCTGAGCTTTTAGCATCTAGACTAAGTGAAAAAACTGTCTCAAGGCCGAATGTTAAATAACTTTTTTTCGGACAAGAGAAGAAGAAAGAAGGCCTAGTATACATTAGGAACATCCCTGGACTTCTACTCCAAATGGGGTTACCTAAATACGGACCAGAAGATTGGCGTGTTTATGGATATTTCAACGAGAAGCTTGAAGTGTGTTTTATTGTACAATGGCAATAGTTATGCATCGATTCCAATAGGTCACTCAACAAAACTGAAAGAAGGAATATGAAAAATATAAGAA
>JABUQX010040958.1:137500-155000 GCA_015478945.1 Trachelipus rathkii | reverse complement strand
CAGATTTAGCCAAAGGTGAGACACCAGTACTGCCTTTATAAAATACAAGAGGAGGGAAAAGGAGGAAGCAAAGTTGGAGTCGACATTTTTTTCTGCAAAATGTCAGAAAGTGTGCGAGGAAATGGAACCAGAAAAATCATTCTTTTTATCTACGGTTCTCCGTAGAAAATGCAATGAGTTTCTTTTTAGTGTCACGGAGAGTAGATTTTGCACGATTTTGGGATGAAGTATAAGTTTGCATGAGTTTCTGGAACTTGAAAACGACGGTAATTTCCGAACACAAGAAGAGGGGTGGTGTTCAACAAAGCGGAAATTTGAAAAAAGATGGTGAATGTTGCATAAATTGCTTGAAAAAAAATAAGGCAATACCTAAGCAAACCGGCGACGAAGTCTTAGCACTAACAACCTCATCATCGGAGGTCGTCGTCTCCAAAATGATGATGGGGGTGAGGGGTGGACGAGGGACGTTGTTTGGATGCCGCCCATCCAGGCATTTCCGAGACAGATTTACTTTTCGCCGTTTTTACTTGTTTTAAAAGGCAATGTTCAAGTATGTACTTGTAAGTCTGTGGAGGACATGTGAAGAAGAGAGGGGAGGGTGGTGGAAATTAGAAACAGGTGCTTCAGTGTACGGTCGAGAGGACGCCAGAAGTATTCTCTGAAAGACTGGTGTAGTGGGATGTATCAGGCCAATTCTAACACTCTGTAGGTTATGAGCAATGGAAGGTACTTACATAGCTTCGGATACAGCTATATCCCCCTAATATTATTATATTAGTGATGCAGCAGGAGTGTCATTTTTTTCGCGAGTGTGGGGATGCGGGGGGATGTGTGGGAATGTTTACATTCGGCGGATTTGCGCGGAGGTGGTTGTGATAGGGTTTGATACTATTATGTATAATGATATATACTACTAGTATATTATATATATATGTATATATATGTCTATATGTATTATAATAATAGTTTCATATAATGTATATAGTATATATATGATATTCTATGGATATTATATATATTATATATTGGGTTATTATATAATAGTTAGCTTAAATCATAATTACTTGCTAATATCTATTAGTAATTATATAAATAGTATATTATTAATTGTAAATTTGTGCTATATATTTATAATTATAATATAATTTTAGGGAACTTAATATTTTAAAGTAATTAATATATAGGTCTATAACCCTATACTTACACTAAATTCCTATATATATTGTGGGGTGGTGCGTTGGTTTCTAATTCCACTACTACTAATAATAGTATGCATTACATGATATCATGGGGTCTTACCCAGCATATATATACCTCATTAGGTGGGGGTGGGGTATCGTATATATATTTATATACTGGTATATAGTGAGTGGTGGATACTTATAATATTTGCCTAACATAACATTATATATACTATTACTTATGTTATGTACTACTACTATACTATTATAATAGTTCTATGTATCTTATTGAGTATATATATATATATCAAGTCCTCTGCTATTAGGTACATACACTATTATTCTTATTAGTATATATATATATATATATATATTAGTATACTTACTATATATATTTATGATAGTATATTATTATATTATATATACTATATATTATATATGTACTAATATATTATACATATAATATGTAATGCAAATATCTACTATAGGTATGATATATATAGATATTATTGATGTACTATGTATAGTATTATTACTAGATATCGTCTTATATATACTTAATCATATAGTTTAGTATTTAGTTAGGTTATAGATATATACTGTGTACGTCAGTAGTATATATAGTAGCTAACGCTATAATATAATATACTTTATAATATATATATATTACTAGTACTTACATATATAATAGTTATTATACTAGTATTATTGTACTATATTATATATTTATTTTATATATATATATATAGTTATATATATAGTATATATATATGTATACTAATGTATATTTCGTAGTTTTATGCCATCATATTCTATTTAATGTATATTTGTGTTACCCAGGGTCGGTACTCGGGACTGACGTGTATTATTGTACGTCAGGTAGCTCGCTTTCTCAACTCGCCCTTAAGTGAGAGGATTTGTTACAATGGATTATCATAGTTGTTGCATACGTAGTATTGAAATTCAAATACTGGAAGGTTGTGTTATCTTTCATCGCAATTTTTTTGCTTTTCTGCTGAGAGTCTGTTATCTCTTTTCATAGTATTATTAGCATCAGCCCATTTGCTAATTACTCTATCACTCGGAACACTAGCTTGGGGGACAGTGGCAACGTATTTCCTTACCAAGTTTTCTCAAGCGTGGTAGTACAACATTGTGCTTTAGACTTTGTTCCATCAAGTTGAATTTCATTCATTTGCAGTTCAGTCGTCTTTCCTTGTGTGTTTTCAATCCTTTGCACTCTACATTTCTTTTCGGTAAATGCGTGGTGTTTTTCCAAATCAGTCACTGTGACCTGTGAAAGTCTATACAGTGAATTTGTATATTGATTTACTTGTAGAAGGTGGCGGGTTTCTGTAGAGTTTCGATTTGGGTTGCTTTAATTGTGGGTCGCATAATTAATAGACTGTTCGGATTGAAGTTTTTTCAATTGCAACACAAAGTAGATGTTGTTTTGTGGTGGTGGTGGAATATTGTTCTGACAAAAAATTACCTTTTATAACGGAGATCTAAGTAGTTATGTGTGTAATTTTCATCGAACCTAATTTTATTATATTATTCACGCGCCTCTATTATAGTCTTTCTTTCTTTTTAAATGTCATCATTTTCATTTGAGATGGTTCTAAATGCTCCTTACGTTCATAATTAATGGTGTATACATCGGAGGACAGAGCTGTGAGATGGCGCTGCATTTAGGGTTTTGGGCAGATCCTGAATAATTATGTGACTCTGTTGACTCAAATTTTATGAACTTCATGTTGTGAGATCCTGACTTCTTGTATTGTTACACAGTTGGTCGAGTCCCACACATATCTCTCTTTAAAGTTTGAGTTCAAAACTTCTGTCTCTTTAACGTATTTTTATTTAGAAATTCTTTGTATTTCAAATCCTCGACAATAAACATTCCACGCAAACATCCGAGGGCAAAGCGCGGTATACATCGGAATGCGGTGGGTGGAGGTGCGGATGGGCTGTTCATAATTGCGGCGATGCGGATTGCGGCTAAGATCGGGTTGTTACCTGCATGTGGGACTAATTTCATATAATAATATATCGTAATTAGTATAGAAGTTTTAGAGATATATATTATCTATATATAATAAAGTGAGATATATATATATATTGTACTTATATATAGTATAATATATATAGGATATATAGTATACCTTTATATATATATTATATTATAGTATATATAATGAAGAAACCAATTTCCCTTCTTAAATGTGCCTACTTATAAATCAACTAATTATTGTTATGTTATATAAATCAAATAATTATGAGGGTATGAATTGTATGACCCGTCAAAATGTGAGGACTTTTTCGGTTTTTATTTGCTGATGGAGTAAAATATAGATATAACTTAGAGGTTTTAACGATTCGCAGATCAACAAATCTTCATTCGAAAGAAGTTCAAAAAATAAGATAATAAGATAATAATTATGATGTTTTTAATTATAATGTGGAATATCACTTCCTAATAAATTGGTATTTAATTGCTTTATTATTTTATTATTGATTATTTTATTCTGATTTAATAAAAGATTCATTATATTATTATTATTATTGATTATTATTATTATTATTATGTATATTATTATTGATTATTTTTCATTATTATTATTTGTTAATGGTATTATTTATTATTATTGATTATATTTTATTGATTATTATATATTATTATTATTAGTGTATTATTTAATTAAGTATGTTATGTGATTATTAGGTGGACGTGGTGTGTGTGGGTGGGACGAAATGGGGTTTAAAACTACTTCTTAGTGTGTGTGTGGGGGGGGTAGTGGGGTGAGAGTGATTATATGGGGGGGGGGTGAGTGACCATAGGGGGGGTAGGGGGGGTATATCAGTGACTATATTAGGGTGGTGGGGGGGTTATAGGTGGGGAGGTATATCTAGTATGATATAGTATCACTATATAGTAGTAGTATATTATAGTAGTAGTGGGGGCGCTATAGTATATATTATAGATTATATATATACCTCATTATATAATTGTTGAATACCTATATCGTAGTATGCTATATGTATATATAGCTATTATTATTAGTGGTCAGTGACTGTTACATTTGAATTGCTACTATATACTACTATATATATATATATATATATGAGTTAGTGCTATATAGTATACTATATATATTATATAGTGATAGGTATAGTAGGGTATACTATAATATACTTATAACGTATATCATTCTTTAGGGCCAATCAAGAACGATTGTGGCGTCGGGTGGGTCAGGGTAGACCAAAAGTCAGAGTAGAATGCAAGTAACTCTAATCAATTATGAAAAAAATTTTTTTTTTAATTATTCTGGGAGGGAATTTTTTTTATCTTTTTTTTTTTTTTTCAACACACTATTGCTGTTCCACCTATATTATTTTATCTATTCTTTATTTTGTCCTTCTATTTCTTCTTTTATAGATCAATTAAGCTAATTATAATTATTAAGATAAAATATTATTAATTATGTATTGGGATTATTATTATCTAGTTTCACAGGGGCTACTTAACAACTTATAATTCAATTCATTTATTCTATGAGTTTTATATTTATTATTGTTATTATGATTTTTGCTTTGATTAGTTATTATTAATTTAATTATTATTGATTATTATTATTTATTATTATTCATGTTATATTAATTGCATAAATTATTATATTTATTGATTTATTAGTTATTATTATTATTATCCTCTCTTTGCCAAATTAATCTCCAGCTAGTTTGGTGCCAATTCTTCAGAGTAGCAGGAAGATCTATTTTGATACTTTTTTTTTATAGAATTTCCTGACACCTTTGCAGTACAATTTGTTTGGAGTGTAGGGCTGAAGCAGTGGGCTGTTGATGGCTATATATTTTGCTTTTGCGTCTTATATCTTGAATTTACTAAATTATATTGCGCAGTTCACTGAATTTAAGTAAAGATGTAAAATTCTTTCAATATATGAGGATTTTATTACAAATATTTTACTAATAATTGAATATATAATAATTAATGAATCAATAATTAATAGTAATAATAATAATCAATAATAATATTAATAATCAATAATAGAATAATGAGATAATATAATAATATAATAGATAATTAAATAATCACACTAATAATAATATTATAGAGTAGGATAATAATAATGGCGAGTGGTGGTGGAGTTTACCTCGCATTAGATGTTATCATTCGAAAACTTCTAAGCAAGGTACTAAGAACTACTCAACTGTAACCATAATATGTCGAATCCCAGCGTATGAAATTTTGTATGGAAAATGAATTTGATAGAGGCCATGACACTTATTTATTTTTTTTATATGTTTTTTTTCTGGTATATCTCCAAAACTATCGGTATATGTGGTGCCGGTAGGATAGAATAACTAAGAAAGGAGAGGTTAGTGATGTATTGAGTGTTAGTGGATAGAATTATTTTTATGTGGGCTTCGACCACGTCGTAGCTCGGGTTGGGGCGGGCAACCGGCTGGGGTGTTGGGAGCGTGAGGGATGCGGATTGTGTGGTTGGGGACGTTTTCCAATACCCCGCGATAAGGGGAAGGGCGGAGGACAGACACCCCGCGAACACCCAACTACCAAAGAGGCCGGGGCATGGTTCCGAGACCTCCCGTCGAGGGGGGAGTGGAATGTGGGTGGTCGGCAACCCTGTTCGTCCCCCAGGAGGCCGAGAGACCACGGTGATCTTTTGCACGTTCTTTGCGGGTGCTTTACTCCTGGCTAGGGGTGTTCAGTTAATATGAGAATAAAATCTTTTCTTCAAGCGAGGGTATTTGCGATGCGGGCTGATTCGGGGTGTAGACTACTGTCGATTTAGTGGCTTTCGTCCTGGTACTATATGCGGTTGAGGTTTTGGCAATGATAGAAAAAAAATAAAAATAATATTAAGTAACTATATTTGTTTTTTCATTTCTCCAGTAGCTATTTCTATCCGTGATGGCCATATCGATCGCTCGGAATCCAGTTTTCCTTGATATCTATCTTTCTCTTTCGTATGATTATTCGATGCGGGTAACTTCTTTAGTTTAACCTATATATATATATAATCATACCTATCAAATAGTCAATATTAACTGGTTTGATAGTAATTAATTATATTCGAATAACATGTTCATTTGTTCTCATTAAATTTTTAAACACTTTCTCAGGTTGACCATCTAAATTTTGGTACTTGGCCCTTGAATTTAATGTTTAAGTGTTCTTTGATTTTAAAAAGTTATTTTCTTCTGAAGGTTGTTTTGGACATTAAATTTTTTATTTTAGTAAATTAACTGGAAGGTAAACATTAGGTTATCTGAAACAATTTAACAGCCAATGCAAATAATATACTATAGTCACTATATATTAATTAATTATATGCAGTTGATTGAATTTCTTAAATTGGGTATTTATCACTTTAACAACTTTAACTACTAGCAGATAACTGCCGAATTTCTGTATTAACTCTCTTTATAAAAGGAATGTTTCTCAATTAAATCTCTTTATGAAAGGTTGGATTCCAAGTTCACAAAACTTACCTTTTAAGACCAGGTTTAGAAACAAACCGATTGTTTGTTTCACGGTTGTTAAAGTAAAGTTTCCTTTTCATTGAGAGTTTTTCTTCATATTTCTGATAGAATAGCGTTTATTGATATACCGCACAATCATTTGCTTTGCCACTCATCTTACATCTTGCTCAGTCCATGCTGAACTTGTCGGTGACAAAAGGTAATTTATCTCTTTTGCCAAAGAACCTTTCTTTAATAGACGTTTTGTCCGGACACGATTCCCGGAGATAATGGTAAAGCTCATGCCTATATCGGGCAGGACACTCCTTATATACAATTTGCACTGTATTTCTGTGAAAGATTTAGTTAGATATCTTTAGATTCATTGCATATATTTTTACATAAGTAAATGCAGAAATTGTGATTCTTACAATTTGGGTTTTAACAATTTAGGCGCAAATAGGTAACAATTTTAGCTTTTCATTTTCTTACGTATTTTGTTATATAACTACAAAGTTCTATCTCTCTCTCTCTCTCTCTCTCTCTATATATATATATATATATATATATTAGTTATTATATAGATATATTATTATATATATATATATATATATATTATTGAAAGAAAGTAGTATATATATATATATATATTATTTATATATTATTATGCTATATATATATATATATATATATATATATATATATATATATTGTTATTATTACATATATATATATATACTTTAGTATTATATTATATATATATATATATATTATATGCTATACATATATATATATATATATATATACAAATATATATGTTAAAGTTACATGTATATGGTACATAGCAGTATATAGTAGTTAGTAAGAGCAGTGCTATATATACAGATATTAGTATAAGCATATATGAGTTGTTATATAGCATATATTATATATATATATATAAGATATATATATTATAATATATATATATAATAGTTATGGGATAGTTATTATTATTATATATATTATATTATGTTATATATTATATATATATATATATATATATATATATATATATACATATATATATATGTAATAGTGGTGGTAAAGGTAATGGTGGTAGGTTACATGGCAGATATATAGTTACAGCAAGCATATAGCATATATACAGCGGCGTTATACGATATGCTGTATGTATGTGTAGTTTGCGTGTAATTAGGTGCGCGCGCGTGTATGTGCGATTGTGTGTGAACATGATTACGTCTATTTATTTCATTGAAACATTTCTTTTATGATTTATATTTATGGTTATATTCCGCAACATATAAACTGCAACACCTACAGAGTACGAAATGGATTCACAATTTCGGAATATTATTTTTAGTGTTATTCTTAAGAATAGAAAATGGGAAGCATTGCAGAATGGCACTTCGCGTTCAGACTTGGGACGTTATTCCACAATTGTATTTTCAACGATATTTAAGACCCATTTGTACTACTGTCTAACGCGAAAATACAACGATAATAATAATAATAATAATAATATTTGATAATAAGATATCATGGTTAATGGATGGTGGACACGATATATAATATGGTGGTTATCATTGTTATTGTATGGTCAATAATAATAATAGCAACATTATTATTGGCATTATTGTTATTATTATTAGTTTTTTTTCTTATTATTATTATTATTATTATTATTATTATTATTATTATTATTATTATTATTATTATTATTATTAATATTATTATTTTTATTTTTATTGTTATCATTATTATTATTATTATTATTATTATTATTATTATTATTATTATTATTATTATTATTATTATTATTATTATTATTATTATTATTATTATTATTATTATTATTATTATTATTATTATTATTATTATTATTTAATAATAAAAATTGTTATTACTATTATTATTATTATAAAATTATTAATTAAAAACTAATTACTTAAAATTTAATGTTTTATCATTTAAATTTTAAACTAAACCTAATTTTAAAAACTTTTTATAGAAGAACTTTTAATCTTTGTTTTATATTATTATAAATAAAAAAAAATTAAGGCATCCATGCTTGATTTTACGAGTTGGGAGTTGATAACCATCGTTAGGAACTGAATATATCATTTTTCTCGCAATATTTTTACTTTGAATTGCATAAATCAAATACTGATTTTATAGTTCAAGAAACAAATTATTTCATAAACAACTATCATCTTTATGTCGGTTGGAAGAAATGTTTGAATATAACTAACTTTTTACATGCGTCGTCTTCTTCTTCTTCCTTCTTCCCTGCTGCTAACTCTTTGTACATCTTAAAAAGGAAACAAGTTTAGAATGGAAAAGTAATCCGGTTCCATCAAGAATGTGAAACAGCTTTGAAATTCCGATACCATTCTGAATATATATGGTATATATATATATAGCAAGAGTGGAATAATAAAGTATATATATATATATATATATATAAGGCAGCAGGCAGCATATATACATAAGTATGTGAGGAAAGAGTATGAGTATATATATATATACATGTATATATATATATAATATATTATATATAGTTAGTGATGTAGTGTGTGACATCCGCATAACATCCGCAACTGCATCCGCATCCGCAATTTACGGTTTTGAAACATCCGCATCCTCAATATTAAATGCGATTGTATAAAATATTGAAGGTTATTAATTTATTTTCTAGTGTTTAATTAATTTCTTTGATAGTAAGAATAAGGATATTATTTTTATTTCATATATATATATATATATATATATATATATATATATATATATTATATATATATATATATATATATATATATATATATATATATATAGTGTTATATATATATATATATAAGAGTAGTATATATATATATATATATATATATATATAAGTATATATATATATTTATGAGCCAATTAAACTTATCTAAGTTAAGTGAATGATAAATAAAAGTTTCTTCCTTTAGTTATTTATTGTAGCATGAAATATTTGGGAGAATTTTATAAATGATTATCTTTAAAATAATATTGAAATCAAAATTTATTGAACTGGCTCGTTTCAGGAAAGTCAAATAAGTATACTAGCTCTTTCCTTGTAACTTAGAGCAGAAGGAATACCTTCTCCTCTCAGTCAGGCCCTACCATAGGCATCAAGCTGCTGAGATGGTTCCTATTGGTCATTTCAATTTAAACTTAGTTTCTCAACTCCTTTCTTGAGCTTGCAAAAAAATATAAAATAAAATATGGTACCAAAATACTTTCATATTATACAGGTGTGCATACTTTTATTTGGTATACACCACTGAGTCACGCAAACTGTGTGGGGGATATACCGTACAATTACTAAGAGTCAATATGGACTTTAGCACATATTTTGGTGCATTTTAGCTGTTGATCAAACTTGGATGCGGAAATACAGTCATCTCTTCAAAGTCTGATCTTGACCTAAACACCCAAGCTTACACAAATTAATTTAAATAAAGCAAGTTGAAAAAAGTGGAATACAACAGTAAAATTTGTAAGAATTATTTCAAACAATTTGTACTTCTTAGCACTATTTATAATAACCAGAAACCAAGAAAATATGCTTTCGTTTTCACTCTTTTGAAACTAAATATTTTACCACCTAAAAAAATGTTATTAGTATTTTGTTTTGTTTTTTTTATTTATTTAGCAACATGCTCTGTTTCAGCCAAAATGAATTCTTTGTTTGTAAATCGCTTATTTTCATTTACGAGTGTTTAACTCATACCAGAATTCGTTTGCATATACATTAACTTTAAATAAGCAGCATGCCATACTTTTACAAGAATTTTATTTGAAATATTCTCTCCTTTTATTAATGAAACCACATATATTTAGATACAGTATTATTATTATTATTATTATTATTATTATTATTATTATTATTATTATTATTATGATTATTATTATTATTATTATTATTATTATTATTATTATTATTATTATTATTATTATTATTATTATTATTATTATTATTATTATTATTATTATTATTATTATTATTATTATTATTATTATTATTATTATTATTCTTATTCTTATTCTTATTCTTATTATTATTATTGTTATTGTTATTGTTGTTATTATTATTAATTAATAAATTAATTAATTAACAATAATAAAAGCTTTATACACTTTATTATTTTCGATTTCTGTCTTTCCTTTTCCTTATTCAGATTTTTCCTAACGTAGGGGTCAATGGTATTTGTTCTTAAAAGAAACTTCTTGTTCGTGGACATCGGTTCGTTCTTTTCTGTTCGTTGGGGATTAGTTGGAGATTCTTGAATGATTCCCCTCCTTTTTTTCTGAGCTGAAGTGAGTTCGGGGAGGTTTTGGAGAAATGTTTAAGGTACTTCTCCGCTTTTCTTCTCCTAGTTTCAAGTGTAACATCTTCGTATTAGTCCTATTCGGAAAAAAATCATTCTGACTTTAAAAATTTTGTTTGTTGGTTAAACTTTGATTGTAGATTTCACTTTTATGCACTTCATTTTTTAGTCACAGTTAATTATCTTAATTAGTATCAATCAAAATAAGAGTCACCCTGGGGTCACCACTTTGTCGAGGACGGAAACTAGCTTAGACGAAAGGAGATAGGGAAAATGGGTAATTAGGTTTTCTTCTTTATTTTAACAATGTTTTGGGAAATATTAGTTGACACTTTGGGATTTCACAGTTTATTTTGCATTCAATAATTAAGTAGTATTTGGATTTATTATATTTATTTCACAATAGTAACAATGTATTATTTGTAACATAATTGATTTGTGTATTGAATAGGCAAAAGCATGAGCGAAGAACTCACATTTCCACGCCTTTACAAGTCAGCTTCTATCGGCACACTCTCGATGCAATCCTTCTATTCTTTGATAGAAGGGAAGCCAAACCTGGGCGCCTTTACTCTCATTGGTTAATTTTAAAGCTTGAACAAGCATAAGAAAATTATGTTTACGTGTACATATGATGGTAACGGTCATTTGAGCATTACAAATGGTGACCCTCGGAGATAGGGTGTACTCTAGATCAGTGGTTCCCAATCTTTTTCTAATGGCGCACCACCAAGAATAATAAAGAAATAGATTCCATGCACCCCATCTCTTTCAATAATATATATATATATATATATATATATATATATATTATATATATATATATATATATTATATATATATTATAAAATATATATATATATATATATATATTATATATATATATATATATATATATATATATATATATATATATATATATATATATATATATATATATTATTATAAATATATATATATATTATTATATTATATATATATACATATTATACTATATATATATATGAAGAGTATACATATATATATATATATATATGTGCATAAGTAGTTATAGTATGATATGATATGTTATATTATAGTATATATAAATATATATGTATAAATATATATGCATAAGTATATATATATATGGAGATATACATATAAGTATATATATATATATATGAGTGTATATATGTGTATATATATATATATATATATATGTTGGTTAGGAAATTTATAGTATTATAAGTATATATATATATATAAGATATATATATATATATAAGTACATATATATATATAGAGTATATATATTTATATATAGCAGGCATATGTATATATATATATATATATATATAGTATATAGTATATATATATATATATATATATAGTTAAGGCGTATATATAGAGCAGCAGTATATACTATATTATAAAAGTATATGTTGCTATATCAGTGGCAAGCCTCCTGCCTTCGTTGGGTGATATTTCCAAAGTAACGTGACCACTTTTTTTTCTCCAGTCATCAAATTTATATTTTAAACTTTTTTTTTAAATCTGTAAGATACTCCATTTACTCATATATATATATATATATATATATATATATATATATGTAGTAAAGTAGTATAGTATATATATATATATATATATATGTTATATATATATATATATAAGTATTATATAAGAAAGTAATATATAAGGTCATTGATTTTCCTCAAGAAGCGTAATTATAAATGCAACCCTTCCCAACGATTTCATCGGATATTGAACGTAGCATTTTTTGGAAAATGTTTTTTGAAATGATTTAACATTGACTAAATAGGGAAAACTTCGTTGCAGGGCCTGTCTCAACTCAAGTTTTGAAAAATAAACGATATAAAAAAAATTTGTTCGCTTCTAAATTTTTTATTTATATTTTTCTTGGTAGCGTACTGATAAGTTTTTAACTCATAATAGCAGATTTATATATATATATATATATATATATATATATATATATATATATATATATATATATATATAGTATATATATATATATATATTATATATATAAATTTATATATATATACATTTAAATATATATATATATATATTATATATATATATATATATATATATATATATATATATATATATATATGATATATATATATAAGTTATATATATATATATATATATATATATATATAGATATATATATAATATACATTAATATTAAAAAGTAAATTATATTACGTTAAGTTGTTGTTGTTGTTACAATAAAACTAATATACATATTATATTATTATTATTATTACATATTATTATTATTATCCTTTGTACCCAAGACAGTGAGGTGTGCAACACACACCGGAACAGAAAAGTAGTAGAAGAATATGACAAGTCGAAAGAAAGCCCAGCCTTCTTAATGCCCCATTTACTTTAAGTGAGAACTCGTTGCAGTCAGAAATCCACCCTAGGGCTTCAGAGTGACTGCGACGTACCCTCACTATGGCATCTCGTTCATCCCATGAACAAAACCAGCAACCATACCTCCTTACAAAAACCCCGAAATCCACCCTATTATGCACCTTCTTCTCGCCTCTACCAAACCCACATTCCTCTCCTCCAGGTATTCCTTTACTGACTCAACCACTTTTTCTCTTCGTCTCCCAGCCGGTCGATTCCCCAACACACTCTACCCCTAAGGCACTGCTTAACTAATCCGACTACTACCCATCCACCCACCTGCTGCCCAAACAGATCTAATATGACTTCTCTGCTTGTTATTAACACCCTTTTTCTGGCACCCACACCACAGCAACCCCAATACGTTCATCTTCTATTAATTTGTCCCACACCTAACAGACACCCTAAGATTGTCCCCATCCGAACATTATTTGTATCACTTTAGATCTATACCTTTATTCCAGACCATAGTTTCACTATTACTGTACATTAACACAGGTAACAACATACCTTCATGCAAGACCCTATAGCGCACTCAATAATTAGTCTCTTTACATCTACCAAGGATTTAATAACACGAGCTACCTTCCTACTCATTCACAACCCTTCTTACTACACTCTCCATCATCCGTTCCCTTTCATCCAACATATCCCAAATATTTAAACTCAGACACTTAATCCAGCTGCTCACCTCACCATCCAACATACCCTCGCACCGAGGACTGTCTTCACTCACAACCATAAACCTTACTCTTATCTACGTTTACTTTCAAACCACTCCTTTACACACCCTGCCAAATCCTCTACCAATCATCATCCCTCAATTATTTGTCAGATAAAAGATAGATTTACATTCTCAGAACATTTAATTGTTGCCACGTTATTTCTTTCCTGAGAAAAATGTAAATGAAACCTGTAAAGTGTACACTTTCATTGACATAAAGAAACTTAAAATAAAACTATCTATAATTTATATAGCCTAGAAGAATTTCGTTCTATATCTGAGCCATAGCTTTATTCGATTTCATTACAGAAAATCACTTTGAAGCCACTTTTAGTAAAGTGTGAAACTATTGAAAGTTTTAATAACCATTCCGATGACAACATCCAAAGCAGAGCACTGTTTTCCTTATTTAAAAAGGATTAAAACCTTTCTTAGAAACACCATGAGGCAAGAAAGACTTTCCGCCATAGCAATGCTTTTGATCGAGAAAGACTTTATTATGGGTACAAGATTTTAATAATAAAGTGATTGATAAATTTGCTCAATCAAAAGATAGAAGAGCGGACTTTCTTTAAATAAAATTGTAAAGTAAGTTACATAACTTTTAAAATTATTGTGTAAATTTTTTTAATTTTTCTAGATTAATGCTTTACGGTCATCAATGCTCTTTTTTTTAAACACACACGCACTCACACGCACACACATCATCAATGTCATCATCAGTCATCGTATCATATCATCATCATATAGGCCTATGAGATATATATATATATATATATATATATTATTATTATAGTTATGCTATATATATATATATATATATATATATATATATATATATATATATATATATATATATATATATATATATATATATATATATATATATATATATATATAGTATATATATATATATATATATATATATATATATATATATATATATATATATATATATATATATATATATATATATATATATATATATATATAATATTATATATATATATATATTGTGTGTGTGTGAGTAAAATGCAAAATGCAACTACCAATATTTTTTAGGACGCGCCTGATATTAGTAGCATATATATATATAAAGAGCAGCAGCAGCAGCAGCATATATATACAGTATATATGTATATATATATATATATATATATATATATATATGGTGTTAGTGGTATAGTAAAGTTATATATATATAAAGTAAGTATAATTACAAAAAAAAATTATAGTTTTTCTTCATGCTTGTCACGCACCCCTTGCTTGGTATTTCGAGACGCACCCCATGGTGTGCGCGCACCCCAGTTTGAAAACCACTGCTCTAGATAACTAAAATTTGAGTACACCCCTCTCCCAAATTAAATTATTATTATTGCATAAAAGTAGAACAAGGAAAAACATTACCATAGATTATACATAATTACAATAACAACTAAATCAAATAATTATTACAAATACTAATTAATCATAAACCAACTTTAATTTCAATTTGTTGCAATTTTTGAGAAAAAAATTGATAAATAATCCCTAGACTTTTTCATGTCTTTATTTCACCAGGAAAAAGCAACTTCACTTGAGCTCGTCTTTCACCCGAGGAAAAAAGAAGCTTCCCATCCTTCCTCAGGTGCTTCAAACAAAGTCAAATGGAGTTTTATCTTTTCCCCATTTCATTCATATTCATCATTTTTATTTCATAAATTTTCATAATAAGTTTTATTTTTTATATATATTCCTATCCGGCATATTTGTTTTATTAGAGAAACATGCTCGCCCTTACAATATATTTTTTTAATAGCTTTATTTTCTTGTGACAACATGCTCTGTTTCAGCCAAAATGAACTCTGTGTTTGTAAATCTTTTATTTCATTTACCCCTTGTTTAACTCATACCAGAATTCGTTCGTATATGCATTAACTTTAAATAAGTAGCATGCCATACATTTACAATAATTTTATTTGAAATAATTTAGCCTTTTGTTAGTAAAACCACAGATATTTAAATACATTATTATTATTATTATTATTATTATTATTATTATTATTATTATTATTATTATTATTATTATTATTATTATTATTATTATTATTATTATTATTATTATTATTATTATTATTATTATTTAGTTAATATATTTAATTAACTAACAAAAATAGTAGCTTTACATACTCTTTATTTTCAATTTTGCTGTCTTTCCTTTTCTTTATTCGAATTTTTCCTAATGTAAGGACCGATGGTATTTGTCCTTGTAGGAAACTCCTGGGGTCACCAAAAATGAGCCAATTAAACTCATCTAAATTAAGTTGAATGATAATAAAAGTTTCTTCCTTTAGTTATTTATTGTAATACATGAAATATTTGGCAGAATTTAATAAAGGATAATCTTTAAAATAATATTGAAATCAAAATTTATTGAACCGGCTCGTTTCAGGAAAGTCAAATATGTATACTAGTGCTTTTTCTTGTAACTTAACGCAGAAGGACTACCTTCTCCTCTCAGTCAGGCCCTACCATAAGCATCAAGTTGCTGAGATGGTTCCTATTGGTCATTTCAATTTAAACTCGGCTTCTCAACGCCTTTCTTTAGCTTACAAAAAAATATAAAATAAAATACAGAACAAAACTACTTCCATATTCCACATGTGAACAAGCTTTTATTTGGTGTACATCCTTGAGTCACAAGCCGTATGAATGCTATACCGTACAATTACTAAGAATCGAAATGAACTTTAGCGTACATACAAACGCACACACACACACACACACACATATATATATATATACATATATATAGCAGCAGCATAGTGAGATATATATATATATATATATATATATATATATATATATATATATATATATATATATATATATATATATATATATATATATAGTTTAATAGAAGATCAGGATGTACCCCGAAACCAAAACTTCAACGTACAATAAGCAGGACACCCACCAATCTCTTCCATTCTCCATCACTCTAATGCCTTCCCCTACCACCCAAATTTCTAATTCTTTCATTACCCAGTCTATATTCAAATTAAATAACCAAGGAGACATAAAACATCCCTTCCTCACTCCACTATTACTATTAAACCATTCACTTTTAACTCCATTAATTATTACACATGCTTCACTATCAACATTCATACTCTTAACTTCATTCAGAATCCTACCACCAACATCAAATATCACTTACACCTGTTACATAGCTTCAATATTAATTTGTCAAAAGAGTGTTGTAAGACCATAAAACCTTAATACAATTTACTCTTCCTTCTTATTTTCTTAATCATTTGTTTTAATGT
>JABUQX010040958.1:127500-132500 GCA_015478945.1 Trachelipus rathkii | reverse complement strand
AGCTGTTCGTTAAAAACCAAGCAGACACAGCTGAGAGAGAAAATCGGTCACGTGCCAAAAGTAGGTCACGCTACTCAGAAACAGATACAAATGGGTACAGTAAAGCCTTTAATAACGCGGTCAATCAATTATGCTTCTATCATGCTCGCTATCTCTTCAAAGCATACCGCTGTGAAAGCAATGAATGTCCTATGTATCCATTAATATATGGTAATAACCAGAAAAATGTCCCCTCCTCGTCGGAAAACTGCTAACAAGGCTGCGACCATTACCATCTAATAGCAGCCGTGAAAACCATACTCACAATAGAAAAGTGAGATTTAATAATACCATTCAAGTGATAAGTGACCCTATTACAAACGGTGATGTGATTAATGAAATAAACTTACTAAATAAAAGTGCTGAAGAATTAAATGAAAATTATATCAATCCAAATAACGCTATTAACAATGATAAAAATAGTGAAAATATTACTACTAATACTACTACTTCTACTACTACTAATAATAATAAATATAATAAATAAAATAATAATAATATAATAATAATAGATGATATAAATATAGAGAATTAATTAATAATATAATAATTAATAATAATAATAATAATAATAATAAAAATAACAATTAAAAAATGAAAATATAAAATTATTATTATTAACAAACAATATGAACCATATTGATCCAGAAATTGATCAAAATATAGATACAACTACCAGCACTATCCAAACTGAAAATATAAATTCCATTAAAAGTAACCATAAAAATGAAAAAAATGAACAAATAAATAAAAACTTTCTCATTGAACCCTATTCAATTCACACAAATGTACAAGGAATGCATGCTCCTTCTAGTTTAAAGAACTCTAAAAATTTAAATATGAGAAGTAGTAGTAGTCCACAAAACAAAAATATATCAACAAATAATGATATTATATTAAATAATACTGACCTCAATACAGGTCTCGAAAGAAATGTCTCAAGCGATGTTGGTAATGTACAATATAACCATTTTATTACTACTGTTAATCCCTCGCATGTGGGATATGTCCTTTTTAACTCAAATTTATTAATGGGGGGGGGTTGTCCATAGATAATACGAAGGGAAGATGGAAGCAATGTAGCAAATAACCTGCAGTCAGACCCAACTGATTTAAGTGCTGATGACGAGCGCTGCTCAAGCAGTGAGATAGTTACAGCCGCTGTTGAGGAAGACAAGAGGGTTTGCAAGATTGACAATTTGACCTTGTATATAGTCTATGACACATTAAATAAGATCGATTATTTGGTAGATTGTGGATCTGTCTTCAGCCTCTTAAAATGCGCTGCTAATGACCATCAAAAAGCGCCGGTAGGCCATATGCTTGCTGCTAACAATTCAAAAATTGCAATCTATGGTGTTAAAGATATTGAAATCGATCTGGGATTGGGGCGTAGATATATTGTTACTTTTTATGTCGCTGATGTAAGCACCAATATTTTAGGATTAGACTTTTTAAAAAGTTTTGAGATGGGCATTAATTTTAAAGAAGATTTATTATTAGATCAAATTACGAATAAGACCATAAAATTGAGTAGAAATGTGAATTTTAATATTAATGATGTTCCTATTTCTTCTTCTTCAAATCTCTCTCTCTCTCCTCCTACTGCGTCTGTGCCTTCTAGTTCTTTAAATTTTAATGAGTTATTATCGAAATATTCTGAGGTATTTGTAAACCCTTATCTCCCCGAAAACCACCACATCAAATTGAAACAAGAAAAAAGGTGGAACGAAATTTTTGATAAGTATAAAAACAAAAATAAGAGAATGAGCACAGCCTCAATAGCTGAGGACGGTCAAATAACTACGGACGCAGATGCCGCCTATATTCCAGAGAGAGTATTAATAGAACTAGCCAACAATTTTCCTTATAAAATAGATATAAAGGGGCCGCCCATCTCCCTTAAGCCAAGAAGGGTCCCCCATAAACTTTATGCTCAAACAAAAGCAGAACTGGACAACCTCGTAGCTACAGGAGTCCTCCGCCGCAGCCATTCACCTTGGTCTTTCCCCATGAGTGTCCTCCAGAAAAGCGAAAATCGAGTCAGAATAATCTCCGATTTTAGAGAATTGAACAAAAGAGCTGAGGTAGGAGTCTATGGACTTCCGCACCTGCAAGATGCAATATCAAACCTGCAGGGGAGTCGTCTATTCACTAAACTTGATGTGACGCAGGCATTTTACTCAGTGCCATTAGCCCCAGACTCACAAAAGTACTTTACCATCACTTCCAATATAGGCTCTTTTATCTACCAAAATCTTCCCATGGGTTATGTGTCATCTCCCTTTATCTTTCAATCTTACATTGATACAGTCCTACAGGGCCTACCAAATACTCAGGCCTACATGGATGACGTTTTGATTCACACTAAGACCGAAGAAGAGCACAAAATTCTCCTGGAGAAGGTGTTGAAGAGGTTAAGTTATCTGCACATAAGCTTAAATCCCGCAAAATGCCAAATAGCCCAGAGCGAGATTAATTATTTGGGTTATACTGTAAATGCAAGCGGCATCAGACCTAATCATGATAAAATTGGGGATATTTTAAACACCCCAAAGCCTCGAACCATCAAAGAATTAAGATCTTTCCTCGGACGCGTTAGTTTCTATCGAAGCAGCGTCCCATTATTTTCTGAAATAACAGCGCCCCTAAATCTATTTTTAAAAGGGAAACCTTACTCAAATCGCCGCATCTGCTGGAATTCAACTGCAGATAAAGCTTTCAAAAATATTAAAAATGCTGTTGAAAATGCTTCTGTACTCACTTATCCCGGTACCTCTTCTAATTACATAATTATCATACATACCACAAAGGTATCTGCAGCTGCTGTTATTTTATCCGCTACTGGCACAGACCACCTTCCGATTGCCTTTTATAGTTCACTCTTGTCCCCTACCGAAAGAAATTATGACGAAGCCAATCGCTTATTAGTCTGCTTAACAAAAGTCTTCAAAAAGTACGGCTATCTCCTCACAAATAAAAATATTGATATAGAAACCAACTGCCGGGAACTTATAAACAAATATAAAAGAACAAACGACGATAAAAACTTCAATATTCGGGAAATTAGAAGTCTGAATTTATTAACTAGTTACAAAGTTTCTTTCAAATTGATAACAAAAAAGAAAAATCCCTTAGAAGAGTATTTGTTAAGAAATGATATAAATAATGAGGATCCAAATAACAATGAAAATGAAACTCCTGAAGCAGCAGAAATATCAGAAATCACATCTGCACCTACGAACACTGTGATTGGTCCTCATTTCAGCACATTAGCCAATCAGAGCGAAGTTCCCACAGTCCACGTGGAGTCGTGCTCAAATTTTACAACCACCTACAAATATGAAGAACTTTCTCCAAAACTCAAAGCTCATTATCAGAGGGTAATAAAACAAAACCACACTCGTGCCGCGGTTAGCAGTCCAATGAAGGGTAAAAAGGTAGACCTTTTAAATACTCAGATTGTAAACAAAAGAAATTCCTTAAATATTTCCCCTGAGAAAAAAGGGACTTTAAAACCCAAAGGGTTGAGAATGAAAGAGAGGATTGAAATGGAAGAAAAAGAATTACTAAAAATGAAGTGAAAAATCGCCAACTAAAAAGTTAGATGAAATAAATGATATACTTACTGAAAATACACGAATAAATTTAATTCAGCGATGTAATGAAACTCATATTGACTTAATAAAACGCTTCAGGAAAGAAGTTGACTACGCTGCAATTAGTAAAGACCAGTTAGAAGATGAATACATTAATTCATTACTTAAAAATAAAGAGAAAAGTTCCTTGATCATAAAGAAACAACCCTTTTGGTTCAAGAAGAAGGAAGTCTCACTCTTTGTTGATACCTCATTGAATTATGCCAGAGTCATTCTCCCTGAACAACATATAGACGATATTATACGAATGACTCACTTTCAAGGACACCTCGGGATTTCGCGCTGTCTTACCGCGATGAAAACTGAGTTCGTGTTCCGCAACATGCATAAGAGAGTGAAAGCACTTGTAATAAGCTGTCCTCAATGTCAAATAAACAAGACCGGACGGAGCATAAACCCTATTTACGGAAAATATAAAGAAGTTACATACAAATTTCAAGATTTAAACTGTGACATATTGAAATTACCAGTGTGTAGAGGATACAAGTATTTATTAACCCTCATTGATAGGTACTCCCATTATGTGTGGGCCTTTCCCCTCAAGGATATCACGAAAGAAACCATCGTTAAAACATTAATAAATCAGCTAATCCCGATGTGTGGAGTTCCAAGCCATCTCATCACAGATAAAGGTGGAAATTTCACATCACATTTATTTGAAAGTGTCTGTAAACTGCTAGGAATAACACATATAACTACCGCGAGCTACGCTCCATTCTCAAACTCCAAGGTAGAGGTAACTCATAAGATGATTCTAACCAGTTTAAGAACCATGCTAGCTGAGCCAGGCATGGAGAGTCAAGGGTGGTTAGACGTATTACCTTTCGTTTTATTCGCAATCCGGCTCGCCCCTATCTCAGAATCCGGCATCTGCCCCAGCAAATTGATGTTCGGGCAAGATATAAACATTCCTGACGGCTTGATAGACCCTTCTCTCCCAGACGAACCAAAAACCTATGATAATTATATTGAAAAACTGGCTGGACTCATAGCAAAACCACTCTCCCAAAGAACTAACTTAAGGAACAGAAACGTGTTCGTCCCTCGTAATTTAAAAGATGCTCAATATTTGCTGGTGAAAAGTCAACAATACAACCGAGGAAAACTCTCGCCTAGATTCCACGGACCTTATAGAGTCGTGAAGATCACTAATAATAACGCTCATATTGTGAAAGGAGATAAGGTGGTAGTGGAAAATTTGAGAAATGTCAAAATTTTCTATAATCTCGTTCCTGACCCACCAGAACGCAAGAAAAACGCGGAATAACAAAAGTGGAGAAAAGAAATGAGGAACCGAGGTAA
>JABUQX010040958.1:107500-112500 GCA_015478945.1 Trachelipus rathkii | reverse complement strand
GAGAATACTTGCTCCTAACCTTATATTACTAGCATAGTGTTACCTGGTAAAGAGATCATAGAGACTCAGAAGGTGGATCTTTTTTTTGTCACGATTATACACAGGCTTTAGCAATTATCTTACAAAAATGAGCAAGGATATTTTAAAAATTGGTGGCCTTACCCTGAAAGCTCTTGTAAAACTAGCAAACACCCGACAATGTTTGGGACATGTTTCGTAGGTCTAGTGTCATTGAAAGTGAATTCAAGTTAGCTGATTAAAACCTTTTGGTCCACTCTTAAGTATTTTCCATTTGTCTGAAGAGATCCTGTAAACCACACGGACTTTTTGAAAGTGAACCTTTAAAAAGGTCAAGATATTTTAGATATAAAAGAGCATCTTCTTCAGAAAAAAAAAAGTTGATTGACAATGTCCTCTTCCTTACCGGAGGGAACGGAAACCAAGCAACTCGACCATATATATATACTCAAGGATTTCCGCAGGAAAATGATCTCCCGAGTTTAAATTAGCAGGCAATATAATTATCCGATCATTCTCTCATCAGATGATCCTTTGGAAGAAAACCTTGGAAGTATCAACCGCCATATTCACAAACCAGACCTCTGGGTCAATAGCCTGGAACGTGGGAACTGGAGAGCGGACATGAATGCATTTCTTATTTCTTCGTCAGATAAAACTTTTATCTAAATCCTATAAATAAATATCCTTTTAAAAATTAATGCTTAAAAAATAAATTTTCTACTAGTTTTATATATATCTATCTATATATATATATATATATATATATATATTATATATATATATATTTTATATATAATATATATATATATATATATATATATTATATATATATATATATATATATATATATATATATATATATATTATATTATATACTATATATATATCACTCACCAAATAACTCTGAGCATGCCAAGCATCTGAAGGTATTTCTATGGATAGGAAAGAATCTTTAACTATATATATATATATATATATATATTATAATAATATATATATATTATATATATATATATATATATTATATATAATCTATAATAGATATATATTATTTATGATATATATATATATATATATATATATATATATATATATATATAGGACCTGTTATTTTTTACGACTCCGTCAGTTTTGATTTTTTTTTTTTTTTTTTTTTTAAATATATTTTAGTATATGATCCTAACAGTCATTTAAGTGTGACGGACATGTTTCAAAAATATATAGGACCAGTTACGTTTACGACTCCGTCATTTTAAATTTTTTTTTTTTTTTCTTTAAACAACTAAAGGAATACCAAGGGTAAACCGCAAAGATGGCAGGAGTCGGGGTCTCTCGGCCTTCCGGGGAACGACAGGGTAAGACTATTTCCCCCCCCTCGCGGGGAGGGTCTCCGGAACCCCCGCTCTTTGGTATTTGGGTGTCGCGGGGGTTCCTCCGCCCCTCCCCTACGGGGTATGGAAAACGTCCCCCCCTCTGTCCCCCGTCGGCTCGAGCCCCCTAATTTTTTTTATTTTATATTTTTTTTTTATCATTATTTTTTTTGTTACTTTTGTAATAAGCTTTAGCACGCTGATTCAATTGTATGGTTTTCTGTACAGTGTCGTACTTTTCCGAGATATTTTCATTATGAAAAAAAAAATATTTTTTTTTTTTTTTTTTATTTTTTAACATTTTTATAATAAAGCTTTGATACGCTGATTTTAAATATGCAATTGGTTTTTCTGTAAGTGTCGTAATTTTACAAATATTTCATTTTTTTAAAAATTTTTTGATATAAATGTGATTTTTAAATAATTATTTAAAATATTTCTAAACTTTTGAATGATGTCTATCCACTGAAATTCAATGTTAGTATCATATACTCTCAAATTATGTTAAAAAAAAACAAACCAAAAAAAAAAAAAACCTGACGGAGTCTTAAAACATAACAGGGCCTATATATATATATATATTATAATATATATATATTATATATATATATATATATATATAATCTATATATATATATATATATATATATATATATATATATTATTATATATATATATATTAATATATATATATCATATATTATATATATATACTTACTATTCAGAAAATCTTTATAAACACGCCAACCGTTTTTCCCAAAAATTTCTTAAAATTCAACGTATCCGCAAATTCTTAGTTACAATAAAATCCACAAAATATTCACACATATATATATACTATATATATATTATATATTATATCTATATATATATATATTATATATTATATATGATCTTATATATATATATATATATATATATATTATATATATATATATATAATATATATATATATATATATATATTATATTTATTATATATTATATATATTATATATATATATATATATATTCTAAAAATATCCACCATTAGTTTTAGAAAATTCATTACTCCCCACAAAACCTTCACAAAATATATCCGAAAAAAAAACGTCATTTCCCACAAAACATCCACAAATGTCCATAAATTGAAATCGGAAAACTAACTACTATTAAATATGAGTTTGCTTATTTGCTTGTTCCTCTAAATCCATATCTGAAGCGTTTGGAATTCTGACATCTTCACGTATATCCATATCCGTAAGCGTTTTTTATTTGATATTCGATACTTGACTATCACAAGAAAGCTTCAAAAACAAGTATGGCGTCATTACTCTTTAGGTTAGGTTAGGTTAGGTTAGGTTATTTTAGGTTAGGTTAGGTTAGGTTAGGTTAGGTTAGGTTAGGTTAGGTTAGGTTAGGTTAGGTTAGGTTAGGTTAGGTTATTCGAATCCAAGAAAATAAAAATTCAACTTTACTCTTGAAGCAAGACTTTGCAGCCGGAGCCGGAAGCCGGAGCCGGAGTAGGAGATGGAGCTTTTGTCGGAGCTGGAGTCGGAGAGAACGTGGATATTATGTGGATGCCGATCCTCTTATTGCGGGATATTAATACCTAGTTTTGACAAACATTTTGCTTCTAGCATTTCATATCCTGTATTACACACACACACAACCACACACACACACACAACCATCACACACACACACACACACACACACACACACACACACACACACACACACACACACACACAGACAAAGACATGCATTGATGCTATCTTAATTGTTATTTAAAGAGGAATTGGCTCAGCCTTCCATATAATATTAACTAAAAACGTGCAAAGGAAATACCAACCTTTCTTATATACACAATAATAATAATAATAATAATAATAATAATAATAATAATTAAATAATAATAATATAATAATAATAATAATATAATAATAATAATAATAATAATAATAATAATAATAATAATAATAATAATAAAATTCTCAGAGGGAGCGTAGAGAATCGAGAATGGAAGACAAATGAGGTATGTGAAACTGAACAAAACAGCGCCAAAGAGTCAGACAGATAAATTTGACTGACAGACAGACAAATTTCCGATTACTTTGGTTGACTCACAGACTGACTGATCAACAAACAGACTGACTAACTGATTGACTGACTGACAGAGTAACTGACAGGCAAACTGACTGACTGATTTAGTGTCTCAATGATCTCAAATGACTGACTCACGAACATACTAACAAACACATCTGACTGATTGACTGACTGACTGAATGATTTACTGCTTCACTGACTGACTGACCAAATGACTTACTCAAAGAGAGACTGCCCAACAAACAGAATAACAAACAGGTTTATTGACTTATTGACTGACTAACTGACTGACATATAGATATGCTTTTAAATGCTTGACTAATTGACTGACCAATTAACTGACTGAAATTAAAGCTGTGACTGACTGTTTGATCGACTAACTACCAGAGCAATTGATTGACTGTTATTATGACTGAATGATTGATTGGCAGACTGATTAGCTTACTAATTGACTGACTGATTTATTGTCTTATTGAACTACCGACCATCTGACTCACTGACTAACCGATTGACTGTGAGACTGACTAACTGACTGACAGGATAACCGACTGACTGAGTCTAATCGAGAATTCGACTGACTTGCTGATTAACTGGCAGACTGACAGTATAACCGGCTGACTGAGAGATTAACCGACTGATAGACTCACTAACTGACTGAACTGACTGACTGACTGACTGACTGACTGACTAATTGTCTAACTGAGCGACTCAGGGTATAACCAACTGACTGAGAGACTAACCGACGTACTGACTGACTGACTAACCTATTGACTGAGAAACTAACCGTCTGATTGACTGACGACAGTAAAACCAACTGATTGAGAGACTAAAAGTAACCAACTGCGTTGATTTGACTTACGTGGAACTGACATGACTTGGCTGACTGACCGACTGAGAGACTAACCAACAGAGTGAGAAACTAAATGAGTGACTGACTGAGAGACTAACCTTCTGACTGACTGACTGACTGACTGACTGACTGCTGAACTGATTGATTGACTGATTGACTGATTGACTGACTGACTGACTAAGAGAGAGTAATCGACTGACTGACTGACTAACTGACTGATTGAGAGACTAACCGACTCACTGACTGATTGACTGACTGACCGACTGACTGAGAATAACTATAACCTATTAACTGACCCACCAAATCATTTATCAACAGACACAGTAACAAAGAAACAAACAAGATAAAGCAAAAAAACGTCAAAAAGAAACTATAAAAACACAATTGATAACAAAAAAAAGATAAAACAACGATAACAATATATAAAAATAACAACAACAACCAAAAAAAACATTCATCCAAACCTTCAAAACACAAACAACACAAAAAAAACACTCCATGAATGAAAATATGTTAAATATAAAATTTATTATCATAGGAATGTCATTGATCAAACCCGCCTTCGAGACTTAATAATTGTCGGGTGTGACATTTCAGTTATTTAAATGGGCCAAATCCGGACATAGTTTCTCTTTTGCAATTAATATTATTACCTGTAATTTTAATTAAAAT
>JABUQX010040958.1:97500-102500 GCA_015478945.1 Trachelipus rathkii | reverse complement strand
AATATATATATATTAGATATATATATATATATATATATTATATAATTATATAAATTATTATATATATATAGGTATATAATATATATATATATATTTATTTTATTATATATATATAATATATATCAGTATATTATATATATTTATATATATATCGTATATATATATATATATAATTAATATAATAATATATTATATTATATAATATATATATATATATATATAATAATATATATATATATACAATATATATATATATATAATTATATATTATATATATATATATATATATTATATATATATATATAATATGATATATAATATTCTAATATTATATATATAGATATATATAATATATATATCACTTCACTCAACCCTTTGCCACTCCTAATGAAATCTTGCCTACGCAGGACATCTTATACTTTATATATTTATCTATTTTATGAAATGATACGATATATTTAGTATCTTAATATAAAAGTTAAATATTTAAAAATTTTGGCAAGCCATTTCGACCATTTTTGTAAAAAGATTTGTTGTAACCAAGTATTTCTTCGGCGGCAGCCGCCCGTTTATTTAATTCCTCGAAATCGAGGATTAACAACGGGCGGCCTCGTGAGTTTACGTACGTATGAAGTTCGCAAACGGGCTTCCTGTGAAACGAATGCATGTGCGCCTGTGTTGCCCACCCGGGTGCTTGCAGTTCGGGTTTCTGGAAACGAAACTTAATAAAGTTCTACCGGGTCCTTCAAAGTTTTAAAAGAGCTTTTTTTTCACAGAAGGCGGGTTAACGTGTTTTTGAGCGCATAGAGATGACGTTTAACTCCACAACATGGAGAGCACCTTATTTTCCTACACCACAAATTTTAGTTATTCAATAAATTCAGTTTTTAAGTAAGAAAATTATGGAATCTTGTTTTAAAAAGTTTTAACAATTTTTTTGCTTAAACAGTTTAGTTAATTTTGTTTTTGTTAGTAGTTTCTACTTTAAAGTTAATTTCTTTTAATAATAATTAATAATAATAAAATAATAATAATAATAATAATAATATAAAAAAATAATAATAAAATAAAATAATATAATAATAATATAATAATACCCCCCCCTGTACAAATTTTATTTAACCCCAGGTCTAGATTCAAGCATGATTGGCGCAAAAAAAATCAATTATTTAAATTTTTTATATTTTTTTCGTCTTCTTTTTTTATTAAAAATATAATTTTTTATTTTTTATTTTTTTTTAGACCACTTTTTTTCTAATAATATTTAATCCTAGCTAGTAGTAATTAATGATAAGGATATTTCATCTACATAATAAGTATTCATCAATGCTGTTTCAAGTCATTTTTAATAAGAAAATAAATAAAATTAGAGTACTCGAATATTATAGAGTAATATAATATATAAAATATATATATATAAATATATATATATATATAATAGATATATATATAGTATATATATAATATATATTATATATATATATATATATAATATATATATATAAATATATATATATATATATATATATTATATATTATAATTTTAAATTAACTTAATTAAACTATTTTATTATAGTTACCCAACTTAATATTTATTAGGCAATTATTTGGATACTTTAACTAAATTCTATTAATATAATAATTAAAATAAGCAATTTGTGTCTAAAAAATAAAAATAAAAATCTCAAAAAAATCAAAATATCCCCAACCCTTCTAAAGAGTGAAAAATTGTTTCCACTATTTAAAAGGTTTTCGACAAGTATGAGTCGAAGGTCATTTTTTATCAATGATATTTGTTCCAGCATACAGTCCGGTCCCTCGTAAGAACGCGGACTTATAGAACGCGATCTTGCTATACGTGGTTGGGCAAAAGATATAAAAAGAAAATATTAAAATTACAAAATTACAAAAATAAAATTAAAATTCTGTAATACATATTTTAAAAGATAAAAATTGAAATTAAATTTGTAGAAAGAAAATAAAATTAATAAAACCTATGTTAAGATAATGAAATGAAAGAAAAAAGAATATATTTTGGTGAGCTATAAAAGCAAAGCTCAATTACCGATAACGTGTTAATTTCTCAAAAAAGCAAGCCAAAACAACCTACAGATTCTGGACGGCCTTCATCTCTTACAGCCTTCATCTCCAACTCCAACTTCATTTACAATTTGAAGAAACTATTTTTGTGCTCAATTGGCTAAACTTTTAAATTTTTATATTACAAGTCCTCACTAAACGCAATTAAAATATATAAACATTTTGGAGTACAAATTTTTTTAAAACAATAATACATTCTATACTTATTCAATTTAAAAAACTAAAAAACTTTTTGCTATTTTAAGGTATGTAGAGGTATTGTAACTGTAATGTAATAAATATTCTACTAATTAACTAGTCAATCAAAAAGGTCAATATACGTTCCGTAAATAACATTGTATCTGCAAATTTAATTCATTTTAAGGATAAATAATACTTGCTGCTATTTTATTCATCCTTATACAAGGTAAAATTTTAAAACCAAATTAATGATTTTTCAGGGGGTTAAAGTTATACGGGATATCGCCTATAAGCGGGGGATCAGGAACCTAAAACCCCGCGTTCTACGAGGGACACCTGATATATAATTTCAATATTATTTTTTTATGCAAATCATAACTGTGTAATGCAAATCAATTACTTTATTTTATTAAGAAAGACATTTGAAAAAAGTGAGGAAGTTCCGGTTAGTTCCGGCCGGAACCAAGCTAGTTTTTCGGCCGCGAACCGGAACTTCCAAAAAATCGAAGTTCCGGCCGGAACCTGTGTTCCGGTACATCCCTAAATATATATTAATATATATTATAATATATTAATATATATTATATATTATATATATATATATAATATATATATACTTATAATATTGCTCTTACATATTACATCCGCTCCCAGGAATGCTCATGAGTGTGTCAGCACGGCCAACCTCTTCCTTCATTCCCCTTTATCTTCGAAGACTCGTTCTTCAATCAGCTGGATCATCTGATGTCTTCATGGCGAATCTTCTACGGAATCTTTCCATCTCTTTCGTGGTCTTCCCCTCGGTCTGCCCCCCTCCGGGCTGCAGTCCCACCTCCTCCTGGCCACTGCCACACCCATCCTCCCCAGATGTCCACCACTCAAACTCGCTGGCATCTACCCATGTTTATATATAGCTATCCACGTTCACTATACCCTTCTCTAATTTTCTCCTTTCTCACTCTATAACTCCTGGTCTTTCCGGCCATCGCTCTTAATACATTCATTTCATCGGTTTGTGCTCTGCTCTCTTCTCTTGTCGTCATACTCTATGTTTCCGTCACATACAGAAGGACAGGTGTCAATATGCTCTCGAAAATTATCTTCTTCACCTCTCCTCCAATTTCATTTATCACTGATGATGGGATACAAAGCTCTTACTGTTCTCCCATACTTATCAATTCTTCTCCTGATCTCCAATGTACTTCCTCCCTCTCTACCAAACATTCCTCCCAGATACTTGTATTTTTCAATCACTCTTCTCCTTTCCCTCTGCTTACTGTCATAATTTCTGTTTTATCCACGTTCATACACGGGCCCGCTCCTCTCAGTTTGTTATCAAAAACCAACATCAACCTCCTCATTGTCTGTCCGTCCTCAGTCCAACAAGCTAGGTCATCTGCATAAGCTATTTTATCCCCATCCAAGTCCTCCATCTCCTTTCTCACCACTCCTATTACTTCATCCAAGTATGTCACAAACAGATTTGGTGACATTACACTTCCCTGTTTTACACCAACTCCCACTTCAAACCATTCTCCATTTTCAAAACCAGTTCTTACATTACAATTATCATTTTTGTGCATACTCTCCAAAGCCTTACTCAAGTACCCGCCCACTCCATAATCTCTCTCCAAAACCCCAAGCAATTTCTTCCTTGGTACCGAATCAAATGCCTTTCTCAGATCTATGAATGCGATATGAGCTTTTTTGTTATATTCTATTATCTTTTTCATTATCATTCTCAGGGCGATCATTAGATCTGTGGTGCTTCAGCTCTCCCTGTACCCATACTGCTTCTCCCCAAGTTTGGGTTCTACGATTGTTCCTACTCTTCTTTCAAGAATCCTTTCGTATACTTTTGCCAGATGGTCCAATAATGATATACCTGTGTTATTTTTGCATTCACCTGCGTCTCATTTTCCTTTATATATCGGTATGATGATGGTTTCCCCCATCTCTCTGGGACCTAGCTCTCCCTCCAACAGTTGTTGAAAAACTTCAACACTGCTCTTTCTTCACTCCCTACCACCTCTTTTATTAATTCTATAGGCAATCCGTCTTCTCCCGGGGCCCTCCCGGGGCCCTCCCGGGGCCCTCCCGGTTCATTCTCCTCAAAGCCTCCTCCAGCTCCTCTTTCGTAATTACCCACACTTCCTCCTCCGGTGTCACCTCTCCTCCCTCCTCCTCCATCCCCTGACCCTCTTCACCCAAAAAGCTCTCCAAAATATTCTGTCCATCTCTTATTTATATCTTATGGTCTTAGTAACACCTCTCCCTATTCATCCTTTATGATGGCTACTCTTTTTCTTTGATCTTCGGTAGGTCTTCGCTAATCTGATCGCTTTCTTTCCTCCCCTGATTCCCTCTTTGCTCTCCTTTTCACACTCTCCGCCATGTTTCTGGCCACCACGTACAGAGCTCTTGACTGAGCAGTTCTGTCTTTTAGCAAATCGCTCATTTTTACAGTCTTCTTCCTCACCGCTTCTCTAACCTCTTCATTTCAACATCGCGTATGTCTCTTTCTTGTTCCTCCTATCCATCTTCTTCCGTGGGTTTTCTCTGCTGCTTTCATCACGAGATTCCGAATGTCTTCCACTGTTCCTGCATTCATCATCTGTTCTATGCTAACATTCAATCTTTCTTCATATTCTAGCCTTTTACTTTGCTCTTTTAATACCTCCATTTTAATTACACTCCTCTTTTCCCCTGCCTGTAGCCTC
>JABUQX010040958.1:72500-95000 GCA_015478945.1 Trachelipus rathkii | reverse complement strand
AACATCTTCCCTCCCACTCCCCCCTATTTCAGGTCACAGATATCCATCTGAAATACCCTGTTTAGAGGGACCTCCCCCCCAGTTACCCCCCCCCCTTCTCAGCTGTGAGATCGTTCGACCACGACGCGGCGACTCCTCCACTCTTCGCACCAAAAGAGAACATATGGACGAATTAAAAAGCCCAAGCATCCCCGCCCTTTGCTTATCAAATCTAATTTCGCTTTTCCATATATATATATATGTATATAGCAGTATATATATATATAGTAGTTAGCATAGAAGAAGAAGTTATATATATATATATATATATATATATAGTATTATAAGTTATATATATATATATATATATATATATATATATCGTATATATAGATATTGTTATATATATATATATATATGTTATATATATATATATATAGCAGCAAAGAAGTAGTATAGTAGTAAGTATAGAGACAGGTTTATTTTACGTCTCTAAGGTTGTTTAATATATTTAATATATATATATATATATATATATATATATATAGTTACAGCATATATCAGCAGCAAGAGTATATATATATATATAGCAGCAGTATAGCATATATATATATAAAGAGATACATATATATATATATATATAGTAAATAGCAGCAGGCATATATATGTATATGTTAAGTGTTATATATAGTTATAGTATATATAGCAGTTATATATAGCTATAGTGAGAGTAGGAAATCTTATATAGCAGCAGTATATATAGATAGCAGTATATATATATATATATAAGTTGTTATATAATAGTTAGTAAATATATATATATATATATATATATATATATATATATATATATTATATATAGCAGTATATAGTTGGATAGTTATATATATATATATGAAGAGTACATATACATGCTAATATATATATATATATATATATATATATATATATATATATATATATATATATATATAATATATATATATATAAATATTTGTTATTATGGTATATATATGTTATATATAAAGATATATAAGTATAGAAGTAGCAAAGATATGTTGGTGCAGCATATATATATATATATATATATATATATATATATAGCAGCATATATATATATCATATATATATATAGAAGATTCAGAGCTTTATGACGCTGAGTTTTGTAAGTAATTATATAAAGGGCCTATAGTAATAATAAGAAACTTCAAATAAAGTTAATATTTATCAAGTACAAATCATGAAGGTCTTCAATGTGTAGGAGCGTGAGCTTTCGATCTAAACGAGATCCTCCTTCAGACGCATTAAGTTGAAGACTAAATGTAATTTATAAAAGAAATGTATAGTTAAAAAAGTTTTTAAAAATATTATAAAATTAATTAATTGAATTTAGTTTTTTTGATTTTTTTGAAAAAAGGTGTGGTGTTAATTATTTTGTTTAAGGTGGGGTCGAGTGCATATTCTCCTTTAAATTTTTTAAATTAAATTTTGAATGCAAATGGATTCAATAATTTTACGTTGTGTAGGATCTAGTACTGTAGAATTGGTGTCATGTCATTGATGTTAATGTTGTGATTGTGTAATGCTCTGTGAAGGGTGAGTGCCGAGTTTTGTGAGTCAAAAGAGAGGTCATGTCTATGTTGGTATTTGCGTCTAGTAAAATCATTAGTCTCTCCTATGTAGCTAGAATTACAATTAGAACATGGAATTTTGTAGACGCATTGTGAGATGTTATTGAAGGTGTTAGTAGGGGTTTGAAAATACGTTTAAGAGAGGTTGTATTGGAAGAGGTTAAACGAATAGAATTAGGTAATGATTTAGTGATGTTTGTATTAGGGGTGTGTGGAATAGGTAAATAAGAAAAAGTGTTGTTGGGGGGAGTGATAGGAGGGTTATAAAATTTCTTTTTGGCCTGTTTGAGAGAGTGAGATATGTGTTTGGGGTAAAAGAGTTTAGTGAAAGTGTTAAAAATATAGTCGAATTCAGTTTGTAGGAAAGGAGGAGAGCAAATCCATGGGGCTCTAAGAAAAAGGGAAGTTAAAACACCTGATTTTGTGTTGGTGGTATGAGAAGAAAACCAATGTATATAGGAGGGGTAAAAAGTAGGTTTTCTATAAACACTATGGAGGAAAATAGGACTGTTATTCCAGGTAAGTAGGGTATCAAGGAAAGGCAAAGTTTTGTTGTTAGAAGATTCCATGGTGAATTTTATGTTGGGGTGGATGGAGTTGATGTAATTGAGTATGAGAGTGGGGTCATTGGTTAAAGGTGTGGATACAAAAATATCGTCAACATAGCAGAGCCAAGTTGTGTTAGAGAGAAGAGGATGGTTTAATATGAAGTAATGTTCTAAAAGTTCCATGAATATGTTACTAAGAATGGGTGAAAGGGGGGATCCCATGCTTAGGCCAGAGTTTTGTTTGTAATGTAAGTTGTTAAAATGGAAATAGTTATGTTCAAGAGTAAGAAATATTAATTGTTTAAGGAAAGGGAATGGGTAATTCAAGGTGTAAGTGTGTTCATTGAAATATATTTCTAAAAGGTTGATAGTAAATGGGACAGGTACAGATGTGAATAAAGAGGTGACGTCAAAGCTGAGGTTATGGTTATTATTAGGTGTTATCTGTTGTGTTTTATGAATAAAATCATCAGTGTTCTTAAGATGAGAAGTAGAAATGCATCCAAGCAAAGGTTTAAATTGTTTAGCCAACCAGGAAGAAAGTTTGTAAGTGACTGAGTTAGTGTTGGAGATGATAGGACGTACAGGATAATTGTGTTTGTGTATCTTAGGGATTCCATAGAACTGTGAGAGACGTGGTAGACTGGGTTTTAAGTCAGAGCGTAGGTTAGGAAAATCTTTGGTAATTTGTTTAAGTTTTTGGTTAAAAATGTTGTGGGAGTTAGTAAGTGGGTTTTTGTTTAAAAGAGTGTATGTATTGTTGTCACTGAGTAAGTTGTTACATTTGGTAATATAATCAATTTTATTCATCAATTTTATTTTTAACTTCCCTTTTTCTTAGAGCCCTACGGATTTGCTCTCCTCCTTTCCTACAAACTGAATTCTGACTATATTTTTAACACTTTCACTAAACTCTTTTACCCCAAACACATAATATCTCACTCTCTCAAACAGGCCAAAAAGAAGAAATTTTATAACCCTCCTATCACTCTTAACAACACTTTCTTTCTTATTTTTACCTATTCCACACACCCCTAATACAAACATCACTAAATCATTACCTAATTCTATTCGTTTAACCTCTTCCAATACAACCTCTTAAACGTATTTTCAAACCCCCTACTCACACCTTCAATAACATCTCACAATGCGTCTACAAAATTCCATGTTCTAATTGTAATTCTTGCTACATAGGAGAGACTAATGATTTTACTAGACGCAAATACCAACATAGACATGACCTCTTGACTCACAAACTCGGCACTCACCCTTCACAGAACATTACACAATCACAACATTAACATCAATGACATGACACCAATTCTACAGGTACTAGATCCTACCCAACGTAAAATTATTGAATCCATTTGCATACAAAATTTCCCTAACTTTAACAAATTAAAAGGAGAATATGCTCTCGACCCCACCCTTAAACAAAATAATTAACACCACACCTTTTTTCAAAAAAATCAAAACTAAATTCAATTAATTAATTTTATAATATTTTTAAAAACTTTTTTAACTATACATTTCTTTATAAATACATTTAGTCTTCAACTAATGCGTCTGAAGCGAGGATCTCGTTTAGATCGAAAGCTTACGCTCCTACACATTGAAGACTTTCATTTGTACTGATAAATATTAACTTTATTTCTGGTTTCTTTATTATTATGGCCCTTTATATAATTATATATGTTGGAAGAGTATATATATATAGTATATATATATAAAGTAGTATATAGCAGCATATATATATATATATATATATATATATAAACCTTGAGCTCCGGCTCTGGGCTCCTAGTATCTATATAGTATATATATTTACTACTACTACTACTACTACTACTACTACTACTACTACTACTACTACTACTACTACTACAGCTGATACTAAAACTATTACTAATATTATCGCTAGTATTACTTTACTACTTCTACTAATAGTATTATTATTAATTCTATAATTACTGCCACTACCATCTATAATAATAATAATAATAATAATAATAATAATAATAATAATAATAATAATAATAATAATAATAATAATAATAATAATAATAATAATAATAATAATAATAATAATAATAATAATAATAATAATAATAATAATAATAATAATAATAAAGCAGAACAAATAAAATAAATAATTTTTAATAATATTAAAAATATTAAATATTAACACAAAAATAATAATAATAGAAGAAAAAATAAAATAAATGTAAAAACTAAATAAATATATATTTAATGCGAAACTACTTTGAAAAGTGTTATTATTGTTATTATTATTATTGTTATTATTATTATTATTATTATTATTATTATTATTATTATTATTATTATTATTATTATTATTATTATTATTATTATTATTATTATTATTATTATTATTATTATTTAAAGAAACAAAAACTATGTCAAAATGTAAGATAAGAAATGCGTTATACATATATATGAATATATACAGTATATATATAAATATAGTTCTAGATTAGATAAGGAGAGGCATATATATATATATATATATATATATAATATATATATATAAATATATATATAGTATAGTAAAGCAGTATATATATATATATATATATATAGCAGTATATATATTACAGTATATATATATAGTATATAGAGTATATATATATATATATATATATATATATATATATAGTATAGTATATATATATATATATAAATATATATATATGCAAAGTCTAAATGGAAGAGGAGTAAATTTATGAATGCGAAAAGATAAAAATTTAATAATTTATGGGTGAAATGTAGAATTATAAAGGGTAACCTAACCTAAACGTAACCAAACCTAACCAAACCTAACTCAACCTAAGAGCTATAGGGCATTTTCAATTGATTTGAAAACGCCTCCTAATTTAGACTTATATATATATATTATATATATATATATATATGAGCAGTATATATATATATATATATATATATATATATATATATATATATATATATATATATATATATATATATATATATATATATATAGTTGTTATATATAGTAGTATATATATATATATATATTATATATATATATATATATATATATATAATATATATATATATATATATATATTTATATATATATATATATATATATATATATATAGCAGAGTAGTATGAGTATATATATATATATATATAGTATAGTATAGTAGTATAAAGGTATATAGTATAGTATAGAGTATATATATATATATATATATAGCATATATATATATATATATATATATATATATATATATATTCCGATTCTGATTGTAATACCGATTCTTACTGAAATTTCTGATGCCGATTACCCAAAAAAAATGGCCGATTCTTCAGATTTTCAATACATATTTTTATTCATTAAACGATAGCAAAATAATTTCCTTTTCCGATTCTGATTCTAATAAAAAATTCTTTTTTCCGATTCAGATGCCGATATTTGCCGATTTTTGTTGCGTAGGTGGGCCGAACACCGGAGATTTTGTGCACAGCGCTGTACCAAGCACCGCACCGCACCATTTACCACTTGTGAGAACACCTAGAACCGCACCGCACCGCACCGCAAGTCATTTTTTTCACACCGAACCAGGAAACTGGAATTTTCACCGTACAGCACCGCACCGGCCAACCTTAATATGTACGTATTTATAAATGTACATATTGCTCGATTCTATGTAAACATCTCGTCCTGTACCGGAAAAGTAGATAAACATAACGAACAATACGACGTATCTTATACAACAATATACATTTAATGTATATTCGTGTATGCAAATATTAATACAGACGAACAGACATGTCTGTACATCTATATTGACTAAAACAATATAATATTTATATACTAAATTCTCGTTAAAAATAAAAATCAATGATTTTTTCTTTTTTTTTTTTTTCATTTTTGCTTTTTTTGAACTGAAACTAACAGACTGGAACTCAAATAAGTTATATAATAATGTTTAAATATTAATTAATAAAGAGTAATTTATATATCTAGAAACATAAAAAAATACGATGTTTTTGGGGAGAAGGGGGTATTCGGCCCCACCTTCGGGAGGTCTTTTCGTGAAATGATATATCGAGATATATGATTTAAAATTCATCTCTTTTAACTAAGGTCTAAAAAGATCTTTTTTTCTCACCCTACGCCATCGTAACAGATTGTTTTACCCTACACCAATGTATAAGAGTATTATGTGTAAGTATAACGAGGGTGTTATGCGTGTGTAAGTATAATGAGAGTGTTATGTGCGTGTGTGTGTAAGTGTAATGCACTTGATACGGAAATATATGTACACAGAAACGCAGTACAGTGCAAAGTGTACATCCAAACCTTCGTCCAACGCCCAAAAATCAATATGAAAGGAATGAGTCATTCTTCTTCCAGTTGGGTTTTAGATACTGAAAGGGAAACAGACATTAAAACAGATACACACGAACAGACAATCACAGGAGCTAACAGAGTAAGAAAAGTATTTAAGTAAAAATAGACAATCACAAAATTTTAACAGACGAAGATAAATACATTTTAACTTTGGTGATACTATAAATATACTGTAATTAATTGGTTCGGATGAAGAAACAGATTATACAGACATAAACACCCGAACAGAAACGAACACCCGAACAGACACGAACACCCGAACAGTCACGAACACCCGAACAGCCACGAACACCCGAACAGACACGAACACCCGAACAGACACGAACACCCGAACAGACACGAACACCCGAACAGACACGAACACCCGAACAGACACGAACACCCGAACAGACACGAACACCCGAACAGACACGAACACCCGAACAGACACGAACACCCGAACAGAAACGAACACCCGAACAGACACGAACACCCGAACAGACACGAACACCCGAACAGACACGAACACCCGAACAGCCACGAACACCCGAACAGACACGAACACCCGAACAGACACGAACACCCGAACAGACACGAACACCCGAACAGCCACGAACACCCGAACAGACACGAACACCCGAACAGCCACGAACACCCGAACAGACACGAACACCCGAACAGACACGAACACCCGAACAGACACGAACACCCGAACAGCCACGAACACCCGAACAGACACGAACACCCGAACAGCCACGAACACCCGAACAGACACGAACACCCGAACAGACACGAACACCCGAACAGACACGAACACCCGAACAGCCACGAACACCCGAACAGACACGAACACCCGAACAGCCACGAACACCCGAACAGACACGAACACCCGAACAGACACGAACACCCGAACAGACACGAACACCCGAACAGCCACGAATACCCGAACAGCCACAATTGCAGAAGATAGCATACTAAGACAATCACCAAGTAACTTTGAAGATAATATAAGTGCTGGAACAGATCGTTAAACAAAGATTAAAACAGACACACACACACACACACACACACACACACACACACACACACACACACACACATACGAACAGACAATCACAGAAGTTTAACAGACTAAGAGAAGTTTAATAAGTAACTTTGAAAATAAGTATTGGAACAGATTTAACAGGTTTAGAAGAGTTTGTGGGATATCAACATTATAATAACAGATGCTTCTTGTCGTTTAACAGACTACGATAACTGTTAATAGACATTTGAGATAAGTGCTTTGAAAAAGACTAAACTGGTTTCGTAGGTCAACTTACAGATATTTAGTTAAACATAGAAAGACATTAATTGTAATTAAAAGAATAAGAAAAATTTTAACAGATATTTTAAATAATACAGACATTAGGAATACTGTGTTTTCATTTATACTTATACTCCTCCAATATATATATATGATCAGCAGATGTAAAGTGGTAGTATATATATAGTATAGCAGTATATATATATATATATATATAGCATATATATATATAGCAGCATATATATATATATATATATATATATATATATAGCAACACCCCGATGGAGCTAACATAGTTGCATTTATTTCGAACACGTCTTGGAGCTAGGGTTATCCAGAACCGGAATTTTGCGCACCGCACCGCACCGCACCAGGGTAAGCACCCCACGCACCGCACCAAAAGTAATTTTCGTTGCACCGCACCGCACCGCACCGCACCCATATGTTTCAATCCGCACCACTTTCCCCACCACGCACTATACCGCACCTCTATATTTTAAAAATTGCATCGCCTCAGTACGCTGGATTTGTCTGGCTCACCGCACCGCACCGCACCTGGTGCGTCGATCAACCCTACTTGGAGCTAAACTACGGGGAATTTTGATCCTTTTTGCTTGAAACAAGTCGTTAGCTTAACCCATTGTTATGTAAAGGATGAAGTGTTGTTCCTTTAAAAGGTTTTTAATTTCATCATCTAGAGTCTGTTTGTTTCAATACATAATAGATTAGGTTAGGTTAGGTTGTTAGGTTAGGTTAGGTTAGGTTAGGTTATATTAGGTTAAATTAGGTTAGGTTAGGTTAGGTTAGGTTAGGTTAGGTTAGGTTAGGTTAGGTTAGGTTAGGTTAGGTTAGGTTAGGTTAGGTTAGGTTAGGTTAGGTTTTGTTGGAGAAACTCTAAATAACAGATTTTTTTTTCTTACAAATGTAGACCATTTTACCTGTCGTTCATTTTCCCTGTCGACCATTTCGTACTAGCTTCTACAAGAAGAATGTCTTCAGGTTAGAACATAAAATTTCTATTGCCTCCTTTCCCTGCTACGTCTGGCAAGATTCAGAGATTCGAGTTAATTACTATCCATCCCTCACTTGCAGGGTTGTGGAGTCGGTTCAAAAAATTTTCGACTCCGACTCCGACTCCGACTCTGACCTCTTCAAAATTACCGACTCCGACTCCGACTCCGACTCCACCCTTTTGAAAATTGCCGACTCCGACTCCGACACCACTCTTTTGAAAATTGGCGACTCTTGAAAATTACCGACTCCGACTCCGACTCCGACTTCACCCTCTTCAAAATTACCGACTCCGACTCCACCCTTTTCAAAATTGCCGACTCCGACTCCGACTCCACTCTCTTCAAAACTACCGACTCCCCGACTCCGCGACTCCGACTCCACAACCCTGCTTTTAAGTTTAATTATGGTTGCTAGAGAGTCTCACAACTATCTTGGCAGCCTAAGATTACTTCTTTTTCCATCAAACCATTGTTTCAGTGAGCACTGTCTACTTGAAGAATCCAGCAAAAATTTCCAGTAGGTTCCTGTGGGTTTTAAAACCCACTGGAACCTACAGGATTTTTTTTTGCTGGGAAAGACCTGTCAGGAATCAATCTATTTCAAACGTACCAGCAAATATATCAAGAGGAGCTTCGCCTCCTTCCAGTTTTTATTATTCTGATAACATCTTAACAGTTCCCTTTGAGTTAGTATCCTAAACTCTTACGGCGGTAAGCAAAGCAAAATATCGTAAGTTTACATCCGATGCAGTTCTAACAGTAATTTGTAGAACGCAAGGTTTAGACGTTATCGAATGCGGATGCGGATGCAGATGCAGATATGGATGGAGTTGTCTAGTTTCTCATCAGCTCTGATACTGATATTTTTATTTTTAAAGTAATATATATATATATATATATATATATATATTTTAAATTATATATATATATATATAATATATATATATATATATATATATATATATATATATATATATATATATATATATATATATATATTTATAATCTTTCTATCCCCAGTTAGGGGTGAGATGTGTAGCACACACCGAAAGAGAAAAGTAGTAGAAGAGCAGGACGCAAGTCGAAAAGACAGCCCCCCCTTTTACTTTTCCCTTTATACCCCTAAGTGAGAGCTCATCGCAGTCAGAATAATCCACCCTGAGGTTTCACGAAACTGCGACGGACCCTCACTGTGGTATCTCGATAATGTGGGGTTCATCCCTGGGGAAAGCCCACAACCATACCCCCTCACAAAAACACGGCATTTACTCCTGTTATGCATCTTTCTTCTCGCCTCTGCCAAACTCACATTCCTCTCCTCCAGGCATTCCTTTACTGACTCAATCTATTTTTCTTCGGTCTCCCAGATAGTCGATTCCCAGCACACTCTCCACTATACATCCACTTAACCAACCAATTATCATCCATCCTTTCCAAATGACCAAACCTTCTCAATATACTCTCGTTTATTCTTTCATTTAAGCCTTTCATCACACCACACAACTCCCTAATTCGTTCATTCCTCATTTTATCAATTCTTCCCACACCTAACACGCCCTTAAGATTGTCCATCTGACACTTTTGTACCTTTGATCTATATTTCTTATTCCAGACTATAGTTTCATTACTATACATTAACACAGGTAACAAAAACACCCTCATGAAAACCCAAGTGCACTCAAAACTTAGTACCTTCACATCCACCAAGGATTTAATTGCACTAGCCACCTTCCTACCATTCACAACTTTCCTACTACATTCTGCATCATCCGTTCCCTTTTCTTCAAACATATATCCTAAACATTTAAACTCAGACACTTGTTCCAGTTGCTCACTATCTAACATGACTTCACACCGCGGGCTCTCCTCAATACCAATCTACCAATCCTCTCAAACTCTCTTCAGATTCACCACACCAAACCAAATCCTCCGCATACAATAAGCAGGGCAACTTCCACTCTCTTCCATTCTCCATTCTAACACCTCCAATTCTTTTATAACCCCATCCATACACAAATTAACTAATCAGAGAGACATAACACATCCCTACCTCACTCAGCTATTAATATTAAACCAATCACTTTCTACTCCATTTATTCTTACACACACTTCACTATAGTCATACATACTTTTGATTCCATTCAGAAGGCTACTGCCAACACCATATATCAATAACACCTGCCACAGAGCTTCCCTATTAATCCTGCCATATGCCTGTTGCAAATCCATAAAAACTAAATACAATTTATTCTTCTTCTCTCTCATTTTCTCAATCATTTGTTTCAATGTAAAAATTTGATCCACACATCCTCTACCACTTCTAAAGGCACCTTGTTCTTCAACAATCAGTTCTTCAGTTACTTGATGTACTGTTTCAACCAAAACATCAGCATGTATCTTCCCTAAAACGCTCAATAAATTAATTCCCCTATAGTTCCTACAATTCCCCCTTATTCCACTCACCCTTATATAAGAGTACAATTACTGCTCTCCTCCAATCTCTCGGAACTTCACTCCATAAACTGTTTGTTACACAACTTCCAAATCCATTCAATTACCATCTCGCCTCCATTCTTGATCATTTCACCAGTAATTCCATCTATGCCTGCAGATTTACTCATTCTTCAACTTTTCAACTCTACCCATTACCTCTCCTTACTAATTACCTCATCCCCAAATACCTATTTCTTCTTTGCATCATCAAACCCACACACATTCACTATCACCTCTTCTTTACTGCTAATGTTATGCAGATTTTCAAAGTGTTCCTTCCACACTCTTCTAACATCCATTTTTCATCAGTTACGAAAACAAAACCCATATTCATTATCCTATGCAGATTCCCTACTCTCATCGTGCTTCCTTCCAGAACTTCCTATTCCTCTTGTAAGTCCCCATTCATCTCCTATATATATATATATATATATATATATATATATATATATATATATATATATATATATATATATATATATAAATATAGCAGTGAATATATATATATATATATATATATATATATATATATGGTAGAAATATTAATGTAAAAAGACTAGGAAATAGGCTATATTTCTTTATTAATAAAGTTTAGAATGTTGTACAATTTTTCTGTCAAAACGACAAAACATCCGACAGTTGCTTCAGAGATGTTGAAATTAGGAAAGCCGCTCTTCACTCTGCTCTCCAAAGCTGCCCACAATTTTTTCGATGATATTCATTTCAGTTGATTCTACTAGGCAGGAAATGTTGAAGGGTTATTTCAGTACTCCCTAAACTAAAACAAAACCTTTGTGTCTTACGTGTGTTTGTGAGCATTATCTCCTTTGAATATGGTACTGCTCGCTGTAGGGAGAATTAGGGTCCAGATCATAGGATGGGCCTAAAAGATCCAAGGACTTTCTGATGGTAACTCGACGGTTGATGGTAATTTTGGGGCTAACATTATGGCAAGTCATATTATGGAGGCATTATGGAGGTGGAAAACGCACACACCCACACTCTCACATACACACACACCAACTCACACACACATATACACGATAAAACCAAATTATTTAAAGTTTCTGGATATTTAAAGGCTGGACATTAGGAGATTTCACATCTTATTAAAGAAAATTTTCAAACTGGGCATTGTTGAGGGAAATGCATGAAGTGGCCGTCGAAAATGTACTCGAACTGATGGGAACATTTGAGAAGGTAAAGTGGAAAAACTTAGTCATGAATATAAGCTTTATAATAAGCCTCCACACATTTTAAAATCTACTGAAATTTCTAAAAGAACCATAAATCGCCTCATTAAGCAAAATCTTATCTATAAATCCTACATCAAAAACAAATCCTGGTAAAAAATTGTGTGAAATGAAACGTTTTACGAACGAAGTGACTGTCAAAACTTGTAACTTATCAGTCCACGCACTCAAACTGACTAACCTCTCTTTTAGCCATAATGATAACATGAAATAATGACAACATGCGATAATGACAACATGCCACTGTTATGGAGCTGATTTAATAATAGTTTATTCTGATGGTGACAAATTTGAAAATCAGATTACCTTATTTAAACATTCTCATGCTTATTAATATAATAATCTTCATTGTTGATTCTAAACTTGGTAAAAACGTATTTTCGTTGAATCTGAAGTAAAAATTAATAGTAGTATTATCGAATTACTCTTGTATTCAGAATGACACCAGAAATTTAATCTCAGGTGACTGACCAAGGATCTTTTTTCCACCAGGATGGAGCAAGAACACATACTGTAAAATATATCATGACTTACATAAAGGATCATTTCCATGAATTCATATTACCCCTGACCCCTAACTGACCCCTAAAAACAACCTTGACATACATCCTTTTGATTTTGGGGTTTATGAAAACACCCTTTGTCTTTTTTGTTGCCGAGAGCAGACTTTACCAACGAAGGGCATGTTCTTCCTCTAGCCAAACAAAATACTGCCCCTCAGGTCATCCCGAGTTCAAAGCAAGTCAACCACTTGATGAGAGAGCTCATGATGCTCTCCAAATTATCACGGTGTGTCGTGGAAAAAAGTCTTAAAATTTTTCCGACCTACCTGCAAAATGCTTTTCTTCAAGAATGGATTATCAGAGTTCAAAAAAAATGTGGAAATTATTCAGGAATTAAAGGGTATAGTATAAAAGCCTTACAACCAAAAAGATTAGAAAACAACAACAAAATTGTGCCTTATTTAAACTGTATCTAAAGCACAGTTTTCATTGTTTCTGGTGGTGTGTGTGTGTGTGTGTGTGTGTGTGTGTGTGTGTGTGTGTGGCTTATAAGTCTTATTTAATTTACCATTCAATTGATCATTACAGAATTATGCTTTTAAAAAATAGGTTGAATTGAACGCAAATCAAATGGAAATATTTTTTTATGAGGGTGATGTTGAGCTGGAGCTGGGACCGCCGGAGCCGGAGCCGGAGCCGGAGCCGGAGCCGGAGTCGGCAAAAAAAAGTTATCAGGTCCGCATCCGTGATTGCAACACTTAGAAAGTTATGTTTACCTTCTTTATTTTATAATTAATACGTTAAATTTGTCAGGTTTCATTGTAATTAAAAATAGAAATATTTTATTTCTTATCTAAAACACACACACATACACACACACCAACACACACACACACACACACACATATACATATATACACACACCAAAAAACTCACAGACACACCTACACACACGCATACAATCACAAAAGATAGATTAACGTACGTCACAATAATGATCTCCATTTTTTTCAGCAAAAGAAAAAAAAATAAATCTATAATTATTTTCCTTATAAGATTCTGTACTTTTGTAATTACTTTTGTCACCAAACAGTGGTCATCCCGTTAGCAAAAACTGATGAACTATATCATATATAATGCATGATCAATTCATTATAATAGGATGTGGTTGCTTTTAACATGAACAGTGGTCATCACTTTAGCAAAACCGATCAACAATATTCCATGTAATCAGGAACAATTTATTATTACAGTCTGTAGTTACTTTTTGTCACCAAACAGTGGTCATCCCGTTAGCAAAACCGATTAACAAAATCATACGTAGTACAGTAGTCGACTAAATGTCCAGTAGAGCTTTAGGATTCATGAGAGTTCCACAAAACACGTTCATCTTTAGGAGGGGAGTACTGAGATCCGCGTTAGTAACTTTTGGGTAGTTAAATAGATATTATTAATTGTAAAAACACTCCCCTCCCCGTACCTCCAACCCGTGAGTGGAGAAAAAATAAAACGCTACTTCAAAATACTGAAATATTTCTTTTCAACAAAGAAAAAAGAATAATCTGGCAGCAGCATCCCCAAATTATCGACGGGGAAAATGGTCGACATGGAAAATGGGCGACAGGTCAATTGGTCGAAAACAACATCAAAAAAATTCACGTACAGCCCGCAGCAGGCGTTAGGTTAGGTTAGGTTAGGTTAGGTTAGGTTAGGTTAGGTTAGGTTAGGTTAGGTTAGGCTAGGTTAGAGTTAGGTTAGGTTGGGTTGGGTGGGTTGAGAAAAGTTAGGATTAAGTTAGGTTAGGTTGGAGTTAGGTTAGGTTAGGTTAGGTTAGGTTAAGCTAGGTTAGGTTAGGTTAAGTTAGGTTAGGTTAGGTTAGGTTAAATTTTGTTGGATTCATTAGAGAAACTAAATAACTAGATTTTTTTTTGGAAAATGTCGCAATTTGACCTGTTGATTATTTTCCCTGTCCACCATTTGAGACTAGCTTCGTTTGAAAGTCTAGGTTTGGCTGAAACATCGGACGAGGTGCGGTGCTGTGCAGTGCGGTGCGGTGCGGTGCGGTGCGGTGCGGTGCGGTGCACCGGGTTCTTGAGGTGCGGAATGCGGTGCTCATTAAAACCTAGAGATATGGTGAGACAAAAAGGACACCTGATGCGTGGTGGGCATATTTTGGTGCGGTACGGTGCGACAAAAAATGAATTTTGGTGCTTGGTGCGCGTACCCCGTTGCAATGCAGTGCTCAAAAACTCCGGTGTTCGACCAAACCATTTCAAAACTATGAAAATATATACTAGTTATATACTACTACTACTACTATACTACTACTACTACTACTACTACTACTACTACTACTACTACTACTAGGTATATAACTAACTAGTTATATATATACCCTAGTTACTATATATGGTTATCATTTGTGCTTTTAATAGAATTGAAGACACACAAAAAAAAACATTCAGTCATTTTATTCATATCATAATCTTTAAATTTCTCATCAGATGACCTAATTATATATATATATATATATATATATATATATATATATATATATATATATATATAATATATATATATATATATAACTATATATATTCTTATAACTAATAACATACCACGCATAATAACGCGCCACTGCCGCTATATATATAACAGCAACCTTGCCCTGCTGCTCACTCTATTTCTTTCTTTCTTTACCTACCTCTTCTTCCCAAGACTGGGGTAGGGTGCGCTGGCATCGGAAAGAGAAACGTGGGAGAGAATACTTTGAGCAAATCGAAAGAAAGCCAACCTTACGCCCCTCTGTACCATTAATTAGTGAAAACTCGTCAACAGACAGAGAAATCCACCCTAGGCTTCATGGGACGCACGACGGGCCCTGTGTATCTAGTCACGTCAATGCAAGGGTTCATCCCTTGGCGCCCAGTGGGTCACAACCATGCCCCCATACAAAACCCCTCCATTCTCTCTATCATGCCTTTATTCTCGCCTCTGCCAAACTCACATTTCTCTCCTTCAGACATTCGTTCACCACTCAATCCACTTTCTCTTCGGTCTCCCAGCCGGTCGGTTCCCAACACACACCACTATGTGCTTAACCAGCCGACTATCTTTCATCCTTTCCACATGACTGAAACCATCTCAGCATACTTTCATTTATTCTCTCATTTGCCCCTTTCTTCACACCACACAACTCTCAAATAAGTTCATTCCTCATTTTGGTAATTCTTCTCACACCCTAGCATGCTCTGTTGTCATCTGAACTTACATTGAACTTTAGATCATACTTCTTATTCAGACCATAGTCTCTCACTACTATACACATTAACTTTGGTAACAACATACCCTCATGCCAGACCCTAGCGCACTCAAGACTTAGTCCTTACACATCCACCAACGATTTTAGTGCACCAGCCACCTTCACTGCATGTGGTGGCTTTCCTACTACACTCTGCATCATCCGTTCCTTCTCATCCAACCACATACCCTAAATATTTAAGCAGACACACTTGCCACAAGCTGCTACCATCTAACATAACTTACTGAGGACTGTCCTCACTCACAACCATAACCTTACTCTTATCTGTTTACCAAGCCTCCTTTACACAAACCCCTCTACCAATAAATACTCTCAAACTCTCTTCCAGTTAACCACCAAACCAAATCATCACATATAATAGGTAGGGCACCTCCACTCATCTCCATTCTCATCATTCAACTTAATTTCACTTGCCCATCCCCACCTCCGGAATTCTTTCTAACCCCACTCACCACAGACTAAATTGAATAAATGAGGAGACATAACACAACCCTGTCTCACTCCGCTATTAATCTAAACCAATCACCATTGACACCATTTATTCTTACATTTCACTATCGTCATACATACTTTTGATTTCCATTCTGAAGCCTACCACCAACACCATATGTCCCTAATACCTGCCATAAAGCTCTACTTTTTATCATACGCCTGTTGTTGGAAATCCATAAAACCTAAATACTTAATTTTATTCTTCTTCTCCTCATTTTCCTCAATCATTTGTTTTTAATGTAAAGGTGATCTACCAACATCTTCTACCGCTCCTAAACGCACCTTGTTCTTCACCAATCAGTCCTTCAATCACTCGATACTCTTTCGACCAAAATGCCAGCATATACCTTCCTACAACACTCAATAAACTTATTCCCCTATAATTTTACAGTTCCCTTTTCTCCCTTACCCTTATACAAGTACTATTACCACGCTCTCCTCCAATGTTAAGCAAATGTGCCATAGCTTTTGCCACACAACAAAGCAGAGTATTTGTATCCAGTCAATCATATCAGTCATTTCACCAGTAATTTCATCTATACCTGCCACAGATTTACCATTCTTCAACTTTCTCCTCTACCCATTACCTCCCCTCCTTACTAACCTCATCCCAAAATACCCCTATTCCTTCTTGTACCATCAAACACACATTCACTAACACCTCATGATTATATTTATTTAATATTACATTTTGAATTTTCGAAGTGTTCTTTCCACCTCCCCTCACATCCATTTCATCCCAGTTACAAAAGCACCATCCCTATTCATTATTCGCAGATTCCCTTATTCTCATTCTTAACCTTTCGCTTCCTTCAGAAGAGCTTCCTATTCTTTTGCAAGTATCCCATCCACATTCACACTCCTTCCAAACTGTTCATTTACCTCTTGTTTTCTCCTACTTACCACCTTTTTAGTATTTCTTTTTTTCCTCATATATATATCCAAGCATCTTTCTTTGAAACTTCGTCATTTACTTTTAGTTCAACCACGCTTCTTCTTTTTTTACCTTTAACCGCTTTCATCACTTACTCTTCATTCCACCTTATTCGCATTATAACATTCTTACTTCCCTACTTTAGCACATCCACACACTTCCTTGCACTACTAACAATTTTAGCACCCTTCATTTGCCCGAAGATTTGTTCAGTATCCTTGTTCACATTCAACCGAATTTCTTGCCAGCGCTCTTCATATTACCTTGTTCACTCAACTTCTCTCTTAATTTTACCTACTTCACTTTCGCATCCACCTTCCTCTCCATCAAGCCCCCACTAACTTAATTTTTACATGCAGAACAACATAATGATCCGATAATCCATTCCTAAACCCCTCACTGATTAAACATCCAACACATACTTCAACATCTCCTTCTTCACCAACACAAAATCAATCATGCACTTCACTTCGATACCATCTCTAAATACCAACTCTAGTATACTTATGGATATACTTGTGTTTAAAGAAAAGCATCTCTTACACACATACCTCTCTCTTCACAGAAATCAATCGCCTTAATTCTCATTTTTTCCACCACCCCAAAACCACCTGTTATACCGATCCCTTTTGATCACCTATCCAACCATTCAGATTTAAAAAATATCAATTCAAAGCTCCTACTCACCACATCAAAATAACATCATTCAGATTATCGAAAAAAGTACGTTTCTCTTCAACGTTTCCCTCAGCAGATGGACCATACGTCACAATCACACATTCCTTGACCTTTTTCAAACTTAAATTTAACCATTAAATTCTAGGACTCACACACAAAGTCTACCGTAGCTTTGTACACAGGTCACTCATCAAAATTGCAACTCCCTTCTCTCCCTCTCTCATTCTCTTCCACACCAGCACACTTGCACATTTCACACCAGACTTTCACACCACTCAATTTCACCTTTTCCTTTCATCTTTTTGTTTCGGTCACAGCGAAGCATATATGCCCTCACCATCTTATGTATATATGTAATATAATGTACAGTTTATAATAATATGTATGTATAATATAACATAATATATCCAATATAATATATATTCCATATTCATGCACTTTCAATAATATATATAATAATATATATATATAAGCCAGCAATATCAATATATCTTTATGTATATATATATATGTACATATATCATAACCATATATAATAAGAGAATTGAAGGCAAGAAATAATCTCTCTCTCTCTATATATATATATATATACTCTCTATCTGTCTGTCTGTCTGTCTGTCTGCTTCTCATCATAATCTGGCTCTCTCTCTCTCTCTCTCTCTCTCTCTCTCTCTCTCTCTCTCTCTCTCTCTCTCTCTCTCTCTCTATCTATCTATCTATCTATCCATCTATCTATATCTATCTATCTATCTATCTCACTCATTCACTTACCTCTCTCTCTCTCTCTATCTCTCTCTCTCTCTCTCTCTCTCTCTCTCTCTACTCTCTCTCTCTCTCTCTCTACTTCTCTCTCTCTCTCTCTCTCTCTCTCCGACTCAGACTACCGCCTTAGATAATATTTTTATCGTCATAAGCATCTTATCACTGCTTCTGACTAAGAAAATACAAAAAAAAGAACATTGGCAGTGTTTTAATATATCTGACATATATAGAGAGAGAGAGAGGAGAGAGAGAATATGAAATTTGAAACATTTTTCTAAATTTACGTATTACAAATTTACAAGCTTTCTTATATATATATATATATATATATATATATATATATATATATATATATATACCATATACACCTAACTACAGATCAATTTAAGGAAATATCTTTGCTGCTATATATATTTATACTTACTAACTACTGCTACTTATATATATATATATATGCAAACGTGCATGACATGATTGAGGTGTGTGTGTAGGTGGGATTTATGTTTGTGTGTGTGTGTAGGGTGTAGGTTTGTGTGTGTGTGTGTGTGTTGTGATGTAATGTATGTGTGTGTGGAATTTGTGTGTGTGTGTGTGTGTTGTGTGTGTGTGTTGCAAGCAAAAGTGACTCATTCTAAAGAATGGGTGTTTTACGTAGTTTTTTATTTATTGTATGGTGTGATTTCTAAAATTGTACCTGACTAAAACTTTTTGTGCAATTATTATTAAATGTGGCGACAATCCTCCATGTCTCTTATAAGAATGAATGACTGAATTACATATATACTATATATATATATATATATATATATATATATAACCTTCTAACCTCTCCCTTTTTTTCTTAACCTTAGCCTTGCTCAATAAATCATATATATATAATATTATCATTTAATTATAATATATATATAATATTTCTCGAATTTCAAATTGGGGATTGGAAAACATGGTAGTTTGCAATGCCTCAGAAATTCAATTTTTCTTTCATTTATTTACTCGTTGTAATCTTTCAAACAACTTCAACATCTACGCATTGATCTATTGATCTATTGATCTATTGATTCAAGTCATATTTTTTATTAAAATTGTACAGTTTTGTATATATTTTCTTTGTATTCCTTTTTCTTGTAAGAATCGCTTTATTTCTCTAGCTTAAGAAGATAAGGAGGTTAGGTTTTTTTTGGAGGAGGGGGAGGGGGTTCTAGTTCTAGTTACTAACTGTATATAAGAGTGACATCTGTTTTGAAGAGGTTTCACTCTCACTCTTACAGATCTTCTGAAGGAGTGGAACTCTTCCGTTCGCCCTACCTCCGCCCCCTCTCTCTCACCGGCTATCACAACAGTTCTTTTGTTTCTTTCTCCTTTACTATTGCTACTATAATTTTACACCTCTTCTAAACTTATTGGTCACATATGTCCTCTTTCGAAGATTTCTCTTTTAACATCTTTAGATATCATTTTATCCTCTCTCTCTCTCTCTCTCTCTCTCTCTCTCTCTCTCTCTCTCTCTCTCTCTCTCTCTCTCTCTCTCTCTCTCTCTCTCTCTCTCTCTCTCTCTCTCTCTCTCTCTCTCTCTCTCTCTCTTTCCCTGATGGGTAAAGACCGGAGGACTTGTAAATTGCCAAGGGGAAAATTGCCAAGACAGATACGATTAAACTCAAATGCCGAAATGCCCCGACACACGGCGTTTGAAAGTGTGCAAATCAAAATGGTAGGAAATCTGGATAAAGGGACTGTGTTCCTGACTTTACCAGTGGAGTGCATGTAAGATTGAGCATAGCAGTTATGTCTTGGGGGTCAGAGAAAGTTGGACAAGAGAATGGATGAGACTGTGTAGAAAGGGGGTCCCCCCACGAACCCTTCTCAATAAACGGGGTACGCGACTTTAGGATTCAGAAGAGTAATGTCCATTATTATAAATATATATATATATATATATATATGCCGCTGCCAACATAACGCTCCAACAGCATAGCGCTTCTGCGTATATACAGCAACAACCCAGCGCCCAGCCCAGCAACAACATAGCGCCTTAGCACCTTATACTTGCTATGCTATATGCTGCTCTGCCTTATATATATAATAGGCGGGACATTATTATTTATCAGACTATATAGTTCCTGAAAAAAACGTTCTCATTAAATTTTAAAACGCTTAAAAATAGCATTTGTTTTGACTCAGCTTGGGTAATCTTTTATTTATCGGATTCGTGGTTTAAAAATATCGATTATTTTAAGTAGAATATTAATAAAATGTATCGATTTTTGATCGACACTGTAGCGTGCCGTCGAAAAAAAATGAGAATTAATATTACCTCATAAATCATAAATGGATAATGACTATTTTTGCGTATTACTCTTTTTTTTTTTTTTTTTTGTTCTGTGATTATCATGCGAGCTTAAAATTATTTACACGAAATTGGGTGAAAAATAGGGATGAATGATTATGCTTAATTGGAACGATTATATTATTTGGCTTTTTGAATGGTGTTCCGTAAATTTAATACATATTCTATTTTTGTATGTGATTATTTGTATTATTGTATTCAAATAGTTGGAAATGTAGACGCTGTAACTGTAATTATAATTATTTTAATAGTTTACAATGAAATTTTAGTAATATTTTGATTGTTTTATCGATAAAATTATGATATACGGTAGGTAAAAAATAGGCTATGACGATGATGATGATAAAATATATCGAAATCGTTAAATCCACTTTGCAGAAATCCTTTTATTAATATTAATTCATTACGAAAAGTAAGATAATATTGGAACCAGGCAAAGAAGTCTTTTTATTTTACAATCTATGTTTAAGACTTCTAAAAAGAAAATACCTTTCTCAAATTATTTTTAAACTACCTTTGTAATAAGTTAAACAAAGAAATCGCATTATTATCTTTTAATACAAAAATAGAAAATGTATTTTGACCAAGTTTAAAAATCTGATTTCATTTTTCTTTTTATAAATAGTAACATTATTTTTTCATTTCATTTTTCCTTTTTGTTGCAATTTCAACTTCTGAAGTTAAGGCGGAATACACACCTAAGTATTGATTTCATTTTTGTTATTGAATAAAGTTATATACGTGTACTCTCTGACCTAATAATTTATAAAATATTTAAGCACGACATAATAACTGGATCGTTGCGCTCTCTCTCTCTCTCTCTCTCTCTCTCTCTCTCTCTCTCTCTCTCTCTCTCTCTCT